>JABSTR010000934.1:0-100000 GCA_013339765.2 Haemaphysalis longicornis | reverse complement strand
GTAAGCTTCAAGCAGTATTACATTCGGTTTAAACTTAGCTACCAATTGGAACTCACATTCCACTATGAAAACGCCACCATAATTAACAGATAGTTTTTGATGTTTTTACAGCACACGTCCAGACTAGATTCAGCTACGGCTCAGTGTAATTTTGTTACAAGTGCTACATAGAGATGGCACCACGTTTTTGGTGCTACCTATCAAATCTGAGTTTGTAACAAACAGGCCGTGAAGTTGCATCACCTAGTGACACCAGTCAGCATGTGTGGGAGATGCCTCAAGGGCCTGTAACCACACCAAACCTATCCTCGTACCCTTTTAAGATTATTTTGACTAACTATGGTTATTTGCAAAAACTCACTGTATTTTTTTACTTCACCATAGCTATATTTTGACTTCAGCTAAGTTGTGTGTTGGCTTCAGTCGCTATAACCAAGAAATGTTAATTTCAAAATGAAAATTATAACTATAACTACCACGTCTAAAGAAAACAAATAAGTGTATGGCATTCGGGTATCGGACATTCATGCATTAAAATGAACAGTTAATGCACATAACGCTGCAAAACATTAGGAAACTTGTAACACAAATTTAAATGGTATTTGCTTAAAAGACATTTCATTTTGTTATACACAATAAAATAGGAGTATGTTGTCTCTTCTGAAAACTAAGCTCTCTTGATTTTGAACCTCCCCTGAACGTCAGCTACAATCTTAACCTCACTTTCGTCGATCTGAAGTTGAGATGAAAAGTAAAGGCCTCACACATACACGGTGTTGCAGCCTCTGACGCAAATTCACGTTGTGAAGTTATTGGCATTTTTCAGTGGCGGCCATTACGTATACCACACAATGACAACACTGGTTTTTTACACAATGAGGCACTTAAAGGTTAGCCTTAAAATCTTTGGTTCTGTTTATCGCTTTGAGACACGACTTGTGACCATACCAGAATCAAAAGGCTCCTGCACATTAAAAGCCAACTGCACTCAAAATTTCTACCGCGCGAAATCACTATTCCTGCATAGTATGACTAAAAAGACCACGATGTATGAAGTATGACGCCTAAAATGTGCGCAATTACGCCGCAAGCGACCAGCAAAAATCGACGATTTTGAAAACGAAACTGGGCATAACGCGGCCATTACGGGCAGGCGGAAGTGACGTATCAGCCGTCGGCGCGAGCGGCCAGACGGCCTGGCCTAACGGTGCGAGCTGTGCGGACCGGCCGACGCGGCCGGCTCGGCCAGCCAGGACGAGAGTGCGAGCGCGCGCGTGCGGGGGTGTGGGAGGCGCGCGGAAAAGCGAGCGGTTGTGCCGCAAGCACTATTCGTGCACTCCGACAGCAGCACACCGCGCAGGCATGATGTCGCAACGACACTCAAAAAGGAGAGAACCGTACGGTTAATGAAGCCTCTTGGGAGCCATGAAGACCAGGCGTACCGGCGCGAAATACGAGTTTCCTGGATTCTCCCGCTGCGAGGCAGGCCGATCGGCCTGGACGGCTGGCATGTCACTTCCGCTAAATGGTTGTTTGCGCGACACGCCGGCAGGTGCTTTGTCGTCTGCAAGGGCGTTATTTTGATTGCCTGAAACTGAATAACCACGCAGTGCACAGAGCTACCGGTCGCGTCGCAGTAGTTCTTATGGTACCTACTACACATTTCGAAGGCATTTAGCCAGGGTGAAATTTGAGTGCAGTTGGCCTTGAATGGCACAAGTGTGTTTTAACTCATCTAGTATGATTAATAACCTCTCATGTGAGTGTTTCTGTGAGTCTTCGAAGGCTTAATGGTCCTGGGTAATGTGTTCTCCAGGGCACTTGAGCCTCGCTGTGTTCGCAAGCAACAGAATCCTGCTGGCAGTGGCATCGAACCCTGTGCTACAATGTTGCAGAGTATAGCCAGGGCTTCGGTGTCAGTCATGATATGCCACGTGTTGGGTCCCCTCACAAACTCATCGGCTGTGAGTGCAAGGAACCGCAGCTTTGGAAACAAAGGGCGCATATGCTTCCTGATCATATCAGGAACCCGATCACCCGCCCCGCCCTTCTTGACACACTGTCTCATTGCCCACTTGTATGCAAAGGTCACAACAGCATTTTCGTCAATATTGCACACATTGTCCAAAACGAAGCTCACAGTCTGAGCACTACAGTGCTCAAATGTCTTGGAGTTAAGCACCACTGAACTCCGAGACTGAAGCAGCATCTTGGCGGGAGCAACAGCGTCATTTTCCCCCGTGCTTAGTACGTGATCCAGGTAGAAGCAAACATCCTTAGGCTTAAGGTTGCCTTCGATGTACGTTGTGCACAGTGTGACCAGTTCTGTGACCAAGTACTTTGCGGCCGCGGTCCTGGTGTAGATGGCATCAGTGATACTGTTCGCTTGAAACTGCCTACTGTAGAAGAATCTGTAAATTTAATACAAATGCAACAAAAAGTGATTCAAAATTTTTCAGTAGTGTTTTCAGCACACATTTGTTGAGCAGCACTTCAAATTTTCCAGGAGGTGGACCGGTAGGGGGCACACAATGCGAACCCATTTCTCGTCGGCTCCGTTTTTGGACCCCTGTCTTGCAGTTTAGCTCATTTCCACGTTGGTAATTTGTGCACCGCGAGAACCGGCAAGCCACACCGACACCAACATCGTGGCCGAAGACCAACCCAACGGTCAGTTACAGCCTTTTGGAAATCTGCCACGCTACCACCTCCGCTTGGCCTAACAGGCCTAGGGAGTTGCCGTCGCCGCCGGCGCAACACCTGCAAGCGGCGGCACAAGCTCCAGCGCATCGTCGCTCAGCACAAGACCCAGCATGGAAAGCATGATACTGCAGTTTGTACACGTCTGGGCTTACATAGCTCCCAAAATGACTCCCCCCCGGACCTCACTTGCGCTCCATGTGGGGTTGTCCGCTCTTGCAGTGTGTACGATACTACTTGGGGCAGCGACCATTTTCCAATTCAAATACAACTGACGGGAAAGCAATTTCTAAACAAACGAGAACACACAAAATTATAGATCGGCAGTGTTTCCGGCAGAGCGTACAAGTCCGCAGCACCACTACAATGGAAGAATTCGTTTCTACATGGCAAGAGGCAGCGCTGCAGGCTAAGGAAGCAGTCGAATGTGACGACAGCTCGCCTGCCCCGGACAAACATTCAGCCAGACTTGGGCAGTAACTAGTTACTAGTAACGTGTTACCGGTAGCTAGTTACTTTTTTCAGTAACTTGTAACTGTAACTAGTTACTTTTAAGTTACGGAAATTTCTAACTGTAAGACTGACTTTTTGTGGAGTAATTGTAACGAGAAATATTGTTACAGTTAATTTAGTTCTATAAAAAATTATCCAACAGCAACACTCATTAACGACCGATGGTGTGGACACAAGTTCAGTAATGTGTGTGGCATGCTGACAGTGTGAGACACTTCTTAGGTCAGAAGTGCACAGCCTGTTCCTGCCTATGACTGAGAAAGAGGAGACGAAGCACCAGTGCAGCCTTACAGCGCAGAAATCGTGACCGGATCGAATGCCACGCGTCTCTTTTTAAGTTTTGATAAGGAAAAGAGGAGGCCTTTCGCTACATGTGCACGCTAGGGAATAGGTGATGGCTGTCGCCTTCACATACAAAAGGCAGACTGCAATCGTGAACATCAAAGCATCAAATTGTTGACACGTCGTGCTGCTTCCCGATCACAGTGTAGTGTCGTTATTCACTTTCTGTAATTCCAACTGAGATGGCTTCCTCATGCTGTCGGAATTACCAAGCTTTTACTTTATTTATTAACCTAACATGCATTTTACCAAACGAAATGAATTCTGTAGGTTGCATGTGCTCTCCTTCACAGATTTTTTTCCTGCTGCCCTTTCTGCTTTGCATCCTCGTGCACACGTCAGGAGACTCTTTTCCAACTCGTTCTGTGACTTTCACACCACTCGAAAAGGAAGTCGTGCATTTCTGCGGGCAGTTTTCCGTCCCGAATTCATCTACATATCATACCCCTTAAGGATAACAAGTCACAATTAGCTTCTATTGTGCCTTAGCTAGAAGCCACTCTAAAATGTAGAGAGGAATTGTAACTCCTACATCTGGAAGGTTTTTAAATGAGGCATTGCACACATTTGCTCGCCGCAAGCGCACGGCAGTATCAGCTTCATTTTTTGCAGAAATTTCTGTTCGGTGAAAATTTTGGAGACTAATGACTGGAAAACATCCTTGTCTGTGTTTATACGAAGAAACACTTACTGAAGCAGACCATGAAAGCCATCTGGATGTAAGTCAGAAATGACCACTTTGTCTTCTTTGGCGAAGTTACCATAAAACATGGCCTTGAACACGTCATTCTGCAAAGCCAAAATGAGCCGGTGCGCTTTGAATGACCGAACTTCGGGAGATAGCTTCCACTGCACCACAAACTCCACATCGGTCAACTCGGCATCTTGTCCAAGAAATTTTCCAAAGGAGAACTGTAAAGAAAAGATGTGAATCAGACTGTTGGTCACAGTGAAAAAGCTAGGCACTCAGGAACACAAAAGCACAGCCTTAACAAGTTGCAGTTATCTGGTTAAGGCTCCCGTTGAGAATGATGACAAGAATCAGCAGACAGGATTCAAGCACTGCTTCCAACTGACTTTCTGCTTCCGGGCCACCAAAAATTTGGCCCCCATATGCACAGGACTTGTGGCCCTGCATTTCCTATTTTGCCTGTTAAAAGGCTTCTCAGAACACAGGGCATGGACAGTTTGTGCGGTGACCGAAAAACAATTTAATGTTCACTTTCCTGCAAAGTTATATCAGAAAACTGAAAATCGTGACCAAGTACGGTGTGGCTGTGTTTCAGATGAAATCTGTTTCGGTCACAGCACACGGAAGCGAAGCAGGCCATGTTTACTCCAATCACAATGTTTTTTGTGTGCAGTTGAATACGGCGCTGTACCATTACACACCGATAAATAAGGTACACTCCACGGATAGCTGTTGCATTCCTCAATTACAGAAGTTTAATAACAATTCAGCTAGATACAGAAGTTTAATAACATTTTCAGCTCGATACAAGTTCTGGTAGTAGGTTCCTGCTTCACAGCCTCCTGAAAATAGTAGTATCAACAAGGCGCTACTGTGAGTGTGGATGAATTGAAGCATACCGTCATGCACTTAAATGCCAAACTCTTTAATTGCAAGCAGGGCCTCACCTCGCCATGGCTGTCAGTCTGACACGAGACTGAATTTCCCTGTCCCCTGCGTCTTCCACAGTAATGACACGAAGACGGCCCTAATAAAAGTGAAAAATACAAGCGGGTGACCCTTCAGTGATTCAATCGCTGCAAGCAATCCACTCATTTAGTACATTCGCAATGGTAGTCTCAAGAGAGCCTCAATTTCTGCAGCAAATTTCGTACCCGCGGTAACTGAAGTGCTGGCAATCCAGAATGCCCACAAGGAAATAAAAGGCCCGAAACCTTTTAGAGCAAAGAAAAAGCTAATAACATCTTCCCTACACTCATAAAGAATTAGAAACTAGCAGTTACTTATCAGGTTTTGATAAAATACGTCCGTCCATCTCAACAAAAGTTAGACCATATAAAGGAAATTGCCCAGGCAACTAGCGCACCATTACTGACAATGTCAGAGTATAGGCAGACATTACTGCCTGAATGAGTCGGTTCAACACCACGTTCCTGGTAGGTTTACCAAGTTCAAGTTCAAGCCCGTTCAAGTTCAAACTTCGGGGTTTTAGCACACCGACGTTAAACCTGGGCTTTGAGGCACACCGTAGGGGAGGTCTCTAGATTAATTCCGACCACCTGGGGGTCTTTTAACTTGCACAAAAACCTCAACACATGGGCATTTTTGCTTTTCACCTTTATCTGAAAAGTGGCCACCATGCATAGCAGCAGATTGAACCTCCCTTTGGGCTCAGGAGCATAACGCCTTAGCCACTCAGCCACTGTGGCGGGTAAGTGTAACGCGTGTAAATATAAGTGTTGTGCTTTTGCTCGCACTGTTTTCTACCATAATTAAAATGTCGTGTCCCTCAGCTGTAAGAATACTGGGGATGCCACTTATTGTCCTTGTGCAGGTAAAGTGAGGCCCATTTACAACGCACCACACACAAGTGGCAGGCTTTGCAGCCTCCATGTAAAAAGGCTATGGGGTATTCGTGTTTGTGCAGAGAATGTAGATCGTATGGACTCCAGCCCATCTGGGAGTGAGAGGGAACGAGACGGCTCACGACCTTGCGCGAGAAATGACACGCCGCACGAGGTGTGAAGACGCCGCCTTGGAGAGATTTACCCCCCTTCTGGCATACAGAAAAATGACCCAACATCTACGCCTGGCCCGACGCACCCTTCCCCCACCACACCAACACCTATCTATCGAGCAGGCACACCACTACCGTGCCTTGCAAACAAACACCTTTCCCCACCCAAAAAGAGTCTGCCACTACTCCGAACAAATTGCGTCCCCTAGCTGCCCATTCTGTGAAGCAGACTGCACTCTTTTCCACAAGGTTGGTGGATGCCCCTCCCACCCTCTCCCCAAACCGAATCCATACAACTCTCACGAGCTCTGGAGGCGCGCCCTGTCCAGCTCACACCTGTCCGACCAGCTTCGACTAATGGAGCGGGCTGTAGCGGCTGGCAAAGCATATGGGGTCCTGGACTGAGTACTCCACCTCCTGATGACGCCATACAAATTTACTACACAATAAAGATGTTTATCCTCCTCCTCCTCCTAGCAAGATCAGTTCTATTTCCTATTTCCCTGAAAGACATGCTGTCTATGCAGTGTCTATTTCCCTGAAAGACATGCTGCAGGTGACGGAAGATGAAACCGAAGGCAGAACGAGGTCAATTGCATCAGTTTTGTAGGTGTCATTTGCGGAGAGGAGGAATCGTGGAAACCCGTGAGTGGCCGGCGAGGAGGCGCCGTCCCCCTCGCTCAAAAGCCAGGTGCATGTTCACGCTCACGTCATGGGCCACGTGGAAACCCAGTCATCCAATCAGATGGCGGGTCGAGTGACATGACGTCATTTGAAGAGGTGACAACTCATGTGGGAAGCCGGCACCGGGGAACTAAACGAGGTGACGGCCAGAAGAACACGAGTGAAAGGAGCCGGGCTCTTTTCAGCTAGCCTCAAGCAACATCGTGTACCCGTTCACGACCAAGCCAAACAGGTTTGGCCATGAACCAATGAAGGACCCCTGGGAGAAGGCCGTGCTGGGTGGTTTCGAAATAAACCCCCTCGAGGCTTTTCCTTCATTGGCCTTGCCTCTTGCCAGCCTCCCATTTAGGCGCCGTAGGCACGCCTGCCCTGTGTGGAGGATTCTCCGAGTGTGACCTAGTGTACATATTTAAGACGGCCCCCAGTTCATCTGCTTGTGCTCTTTCGCAGAGCAAAAAAAGCATTTATCGTTCGTTCAAAAAAATGAGTTATCAGAAGTTGTGTCCTCAGCGATACAATTCAATGGATAATTTGTTTTGGATGTCACTTAAACTGTGTGTTGTAGAGCGGTATACACACGCTGATGGTCCAAGCACCACTGATAACATTGAACCTTTGGATGGGGTAGCCGGACAGCACCAGACGCAAGGCGGAGTCACAGGTGTAGCAATAAATCCTACATTTTTGTGCAGTTTTAAGGCTGCTGTATATAACAGTCTCATAGTCGGTACTCGAATTGAATAAACTTTAAAAAGGTGTAAACGGCAGACCTTATTTTCTTCATACCACTGGTGGTGCCGTATTTTTTATGCTCATTGTTTTACACATATCATTTTGAGTTTTTTCAATGTGCCGGAAAACCGCCATCATTTCATCTGTACAGTAACAATCAAAAATTCATTCTCTTTTTAAGAGTATGTCCTCTTTTTACGAGTATGTCCACTCCATTCAGTTGTCATATAGGTTCTACATATGTGCTGCATTGCTTGAAAAATAAAAACACAAGCTTTTTTTGATAAGTGACACCAGATTCACTTTCCTCCGCCCCTGGTCAAGTGTTACACCAAGTTGTATCCGCCATTCACACAGACCAGTTACACAACTTTAAACTGACCTAAGAAATTTAGGTTACAAGTGCTTTTCGTAGCGTTTGTCTTAGCAATACTGTGGTACCATGCAGACAGTCGAGTGCATCGTCAATCCGAGTGATGGATAAACGTCCTTCTTAGTCATTTTTTCCAGATGACGGTAATCGACACAAAAGCACCAAGTGCCATTTTCCTTTTTCACTAGCACGACTGGTGATGCCCAAGGACTGGAGGAAGGTTCGATGAAGCTTTTGCTAAGCATCTCGTCCACTTCCTGTTGAATGGCACGGTGCTTCACTTGAGAAACACGGTATGGTCGCCTGTGAAATGGGCTAGCATCGCCAGTGTGGATACATTGCTTGACGGTTGTTGCCTGGCCCAAGGATTGGTTGCTGAAATCAAATATGTCTCTCTAGGATGCCAAAAAATGAGACTACTCTTGGGCATGTGTTGGAGACATGTGGGGAAATCATGCGCATAAATTCGTCGGATCCCAGCACGGAGGTGGCAAGACCTGCAGAGCCGTCCGAAGTTAGGGAAGAAACCTCGAAGTCTGATAATGGAAACAGGACAGCAACTTAAATTCCTTGGGGAAGAGCTTTGGGAGAAAACCCGAAGTTTAGGAAAGGAAGATGCATGTGGTTGTTTGTCACTGTCACAACGGTGTGAGGAAGGGTGACGCATTGCGTGAGCAGCACATCGGTGATTAGGGACACGACGTAGTCCTCGTAGAGAACAGCAGGGCACGCAGACATATGGATGCACGTCACAGTTTGTGGGGGCAAGCGAACATGCTCAGTTGAACAGAAGCGAGGCTGAGGAACGTCGGCAGCGTCTGAAGCAAGGGGAGAAGCCCTGGCGGAGAACCCCTGTTGCACATGTCGCGTGCTCAGAGAGGAAATCTAGACTGAGGATCAGGTCATGGGGACATGTGTTGAGGACGGTAAACATCTCAGGTATTGTGTGGTCAACAATTCTTACACGAGCAGCGCACATATCGGATAACAGCAGGCGTCCATCCATCGACGACTCGCACAACTCGTAGCGGCGCCAGTGTGAAGACCTTGCATAGATGGTGGCGAAAGCCAGAACTCATCACGGATATGTTTTCTAGTGTCAACTAATGCAGTAACCGGTACATGAGAAAGTGAACGTTCAGCAAGTTGTCCCCCGTCCTTAAAGTAAACAGAGGGTTTTTGGGCCAGGCCGGAATGCAGTGTCACCTCCGGAAGCTACATTGCCAAGTTTTTTCGTAAGGAGGTCGAGAGTAGTCGAACGTCAGCAAGGGGCGGTGAGGCTGTGTTGATCGGGACTGGCAGCGTTGGGGCGACGGTGAATGGTTCAATCTGGTGGTGGGACTGTTAGAGTTGGTCGCGTTAAGCTCAGTACAGGAAGAGCAGCAGTTCCGCCGGTCATCACAGTAGCCAAAAGGTGGTCGAGGACTATAGTTGGCGTAACTGTTTCGGAAGAACGAGACCCTGCGGCTGCGACAGTACCAGGCAATGTGGCCAACTCCAGTAGCAATAAAAACAAATGGGTTTATCGTCTGGAGTATGCCACTCAGCAGAGTTACGGCGTGGGTAGCATGGAGGAGGATGTTCGTTGTGGAAAACGGGTGACTTGAACCCTTGCCGGAACGGAGAGTTAATCATGCCCACAGGGTGAAGGACCATGTTGGCTATTTCGTCGCGGACAATGGCTTGGATACGGGAATGGTGTGGAGCTCGGCCCGATCGGGCGTGTATGGCACTGCAGTAGTAAGGGCCGTAGCCTCCAGACCTCGGCACAAGATTTTGGTTATATCCGCTGATGACGGAACGGGATCTTCTATGCGTGGAAGACGTGCTGGTAGACTGCCATCAGATCTTCACTCAAAGATGTCGCTGCTGTGTGCATAAGTCATGTGAAGTTGTGGGTTATACGGCGTCCTTTGGCCTCTTCGAATCGCCGGCATTCCTTAATAATGGAATTCACAGTGGCACAGTCTTTGCATATAAGAAGCTGGAACGAATCGTCCACAATGCCCTTTAGTATGTGGCCCACTTTGTCGGACTCCAGCATGGTGCTGTCAGCCTTCGCGCAAAGGGCCAAGACGTCCGGGATATATTGGATGTACGATTCAGTCGACTTCTGGGCATGCAATGTCAGCTCCTTGCGGGCATGAAGCTGGCGACCAAGTTGCTTTCTGAACAAGTCTCGCAGCCTAGTTTTGAATACTCCCCAGATGGTCAACTCGGTCTCGTGTGTCTCAAACCACTCGCGTGCAGGACTTTCCTCTTTCAGGTAAAAGTTCACATTCGCAAGCATGATAGTGGAATCCCACCAGCTGTAAGCGCTAACACGCTCAAAGAGACTGAGCCAGTCGTCCACATCAGTGTTGTCCGTCCGGTGACATACAAGACTTCTGGGGACGAGACTTAATGACGAGGCATGTCGTCGATGCTGTCGCTCCATCAGCAGGCATTGTTACACAAACGGAGCGTCCACTCCGTGGTGGGTGGAGCAAGGCTGGGCGAGCGGTACGGGATGAGGTGTTGACACCAACTCCGCAACCTCCACCAAGAATGTGACAAGGTGGCGTGGACACGTCGTGTGACGATGTAAATGTATTTACAAGATGGGAAACCGATGAGGGGTAGTGTCATAGCAAACAGCTGGCCGAACAGAACACCGGGTGTTTTCTTTGAGGTCGATCACCCTACGCGGTTTAAGGTTTTTTGTCCTCATCTTTTGCGATGCTTCCTTCAGAAGGGTATGTTACAATATAAATAGCATGCAGCTAAGGCATACGCCTTAGCTGCATGCAGATTTAGCCCCAGGCAAAAATCTGAGTTGTGCCCGTTTCAATACATGCCTTGCACCGACGTCACAACGGAGAATGCTGGGACGCATAATCTCCATATTGGAGCACCGCCAACTTCGCGGATACCCTACACGGCACTGTCTCCCCGCGGCTGTGGAAGCAGCAGCGACTGGACGGCGTTTCCACAATGGTGTTGTGCGCTGTTGTCGGCTGCTCGAACCGTAGCAAGTCGAATTCGAGGGAGAAATCGGCAAACAGCAGCCTATTTCGTCTACCGAAAGTTGTATCAAATCAGTGTGAGCGGACGAAAGACCTCAGTGCGAGTCGGCGACGCCTGTGGCTATCACGGATAAAACGTGCCGATCTCTGATCCCAACAGCCGTCACATTTGAGTCTGCGGTGCCCACTTTGTGACAGGTAAGCCAGCAACGTCTACAGCAAATCCAAGCGCCGCCTACAAATGTAGAAAATGTGTATTTTGTGCTTGTAGGCAGGCCAGCCAAGATTTGGGACGAGCACACCCTGAATGGGCGCCGTCGCTTGCGCTTGGCTACTGGCACCAAAGCTCGTTGTACCGATCGTTATGAACGATCGAGAAAGCGGCATACAGGGAAAAAGACCGCTGAGACCGACGCAGCCACGGCGGCGTCCACGCAGCCGACGGACCCCAGCCACGGCGACGACGTTGCAACCGTTCCCAGATAGCAACGAAGTTGACGAGAACGAAAATGAGACAGGTCACAAAACTGGAGAAGTAAACAAGATAGTTCAAGATGTCTCCGTGCGTCACTTCGGGAAACTCGGCAACATCGGTCACGGTGTCCAGTCCCGTCCGCAGCGTGTAGGGATCCACGCTGTCGCACATCCGAATCTTTTCATCGTAGCGTGCACGGGCTGATCCGATCAGCTGCGCACGATACGCCGCGTCGAGAGCCTCGACTCTCGAAGCTGGCGGCATCTTGCTCAGAAAGCGGTAAGCCTGTAGTGGGTCGGGTGCATCAGCCGAGAAACATACACACACTACGCATAGAGCCACTAAATAAGCTAGTGGCTCTAACTACGCATAGCGAGCAGCGCGCGGTGCTCCAACATGGGCGCAGTAACTACGAGCGGGCGGAAGTGACGTCACGTGCAAGCCATGTATATATTAGCCACATTTAAACTGTGACGTAGTTGCATTCACGAGGCTTCTAACCAATGCCATGCACAGAAACCGCGATGCCCGCCTTGCCTGTGCTGCGTCATATCCCGGTCGTCTCTGCTTTCAGCCAATCCGGGCCCGCCCAAGCATGAATTAGACAAAACTGAGAATTGCGCCCTGTATTCCTCTGTCACTCTTTCACAAAACACGTGTAATTGTCACGGTTGGAAATGTAAGCAAGGGTGCACGCGATACGTGTGTAGCGGCTGGATGAGAAGAAAGATGACAACGATTGGCTGAGTGGCATAGCTAACGTACGCGAAAACGGCGCGCAGCCGAGCCGACACTGCCCGCTTTTTAAAAGTCTCTCATGGTGAAAGCGGTGCCGCAGACAAGTCGATCGGGAAAAGCAAGGAAAGAGAGCTGTGGCAATACCATATAGACCGGGACGCGCGCATGCTCCCATGCTACCGGTCTCAAAACATCGCCAGTGCAGTCCGATGCTCGGTCAGACGCCTCATTGTCTGTGTGTACTTTTTGATAAATGTATCAATGAGGCAGGTGTTTCCAACGCGAACCTAAACTGTCTTACCCTCGGTATTCAATGGCGTGGAATGCATGCAGGCAACCATGCGAGTGCGCCGCCATATCTGTGGGCAAGCGTCTGTTGCTAGGCGACGTTGTGCGCACGGCCCGCAGATCAGGCACCCCTCTTCCCCCCATGAAACCTGTCAGTGCGCCGTCACTCGTTACGTCGGGCTCCGGGGGATGGCGGACTTGCCGTCTAAGCACGACTGTGAAAAGTCTGTGTTTCAGGGTACGAACTCTTCGCCGAACACAAAGAGCTCGAGTTCACTTGAGTCGTTTAAATAACTCTCTTTTGGGCCCCACATTTTAGAATCGGATTGGAACGGAGCAGTGACGACGCCGGTGTCTTTTTTTTCTTGGCGGCGGGCGAGGGCCCGTGCCCCGTGTCCGGGTAGACCTTGGCCGCCGCCCAGCCGCCGCCGCCCTTTTTTTGGTCGCGCCGTCTGGCCGCCGCCGAAGTCGGGGGAAATTTGGCCCCCGCCGCCGCCGCCGGGCAAAATTTTTGCAGCCCCGCCCCCCCGGCCCGCCTATTATGGATTTTCTGAAGAACGAAGGAGTATAAAAAAAAATACGTCGCTTCCTGGAAGTTGTCGTTTCTCCCCTCTGAAGAAATGTCTCTCAGCGGTGCTTTGTCGGGAAAAATCGCGATCCACCATGCATACAGGATGATTTGTACTTTCACCCGGGAATCAGTCATTCTGCTGCTCTTGTGGGAGTTTCTAGTCCCCTTTCTCCTCCTCCGAATACCTTTTTTTCCCCGGGCCCCGTCCGCCCCATACCAAGCATCTTGCATGCGTCCCGCGCCCTTTGTAACAAAGGATAAATGCGTATGCCTACCGTCTCGACGCCTTGACTCGGAATCCTCTTGAAGACCCCAGCTTTTCCCTCTGCCACGCAGCACTCTTTCTTTTTTTATCCGCTTTCTCAGAAACTCTAAAATGACCAGGCACCCATGTTACTCCAGGCACCCATGGGCCCCCCGACTCTTTTGTGTAAATTTCCCTTTTCTTTCTTCCCCAAAAGGGAAGTAGGAGGAGGACAGGAGCGAACGCAAACTTCAGCCCCCAAGCCATTATTTCTATGTACAAAAAACCCCAAAAGTGTTTGACCACCTTCCTTCTTAATAAAGGCCGGTCCCTTGGCGTTTAAATAACATCGTCATCCAACGGGATAAAAGTATACACTGAAAGGGAAAAAAAAAACAAACACAAAAGATGCGGTCTCAGAGCGACTGACAAAATAAATGCGGATAAAGAGAAGACCGAAGTACACAAGTCCCCAAAATCAGTGCGCCAGCTCCTCCCACCCCTCGTCGATTCTCTCAAGGGACAAGCGGGTAACATCGAAAATATTGAAACCCCATAATCAGCACGGGAACAGTGCAAAGAAACCGCTAGTAGCGCGCAAGTTGAATGGGGAGCGTCATTACGGGAAAAGGGGCACGGGAAGTGGGTCAATAAATGAACTGTCCAGGTACCAGGGAAAGGGGAAAGAAAGCGCAGCTAGGGTTCCCGGACTGTGAGCCTGGCACAAGCATTCACAACTCATTCGTCAGCAATGCTTTTTTAAACGAATGTGAAACACAAAATTGGAAGGAAATTCTAATACCCCACAACTTCAGAAACCAATGTCGTATTTGAGCACTTATAAAATAGCGTCCCAGAGGGGAAGGGGCTACGTCATGCTGCTCTTTTCGCTGGAGGCCAGTTACCCAGACGATTTGGAAAAGAATTCAGAAATAATGGTGAAAGGACCATAAAAAAATCTACGAAATTCAGAGGGTTGTCTACGAATGCATTCTTATCCCCTTCCTTCATTGCGAGTTTTTACAGCCCAATTAGGCTATCCCCAAAAAAAAAACTTCGACGAGCAATGTCCCGTCCGCAAAAGCTATGATTTTTTAAAAGTAAAAAATTGCTGCTGTGGAACGTGTTGATTGTGGGGTTTAGGGACCGAAGCTACACATGATCTATGAAGAGAAGAGAGCGAGCGAGAGAGAATAAATTTCGTCAGCAAAATTGCGGAGTCGGCTAAATGACCATTGTGTTCTGCGGCCTTCCAACCGATCGTGGTCGATGACAAAATACCGATGCGTCTATGCCCTGTTTTGACACGTAAAAAAAAAAAAAACCGTGGGAAAGGGCCATGTAGCAGGCCGATATTTGCACTCGCTCCCGGCATCTTAGAAAGGAATATCTTCACTAAATTGATGACAAAGTCACTTCTGTATTCGAACGGAAGGAAGTTCCACTCCAGCTCGCTGGTCCTAGTAGTGTGCTAATTGACGCCTTGATTTTTCATTGCGTTTTACAAAGGTTAGGAAGGATGGAATGTTTATTCCTTATGCAGAAATAACCCTGAGCTTAAACCTACGATTGGTGACGACAAGGTTGCGGATGCTGACCGAATGGAAACCATGGGTGGGCATGTTAAAAACTAATATCAGGAACTAAGCCAACACAAACATCCAACCAGGCGCCGCGCGGTTTACGCACTGTGAACAAGCTGCACCCAGTAAAATGTAGGTAAGCTCAGCCGGTTTTGTATGTAAAATTACAGAAGCCGCCGAAAACAGCAAGCGCGGCTCCCAAGTCGCCATTTGGTGCACAAATATGGTGCACAGCCTCCTGCACGAAATTTCGCGACCGAATCGGGAAGTTTTGTTTGAAAGGCATGGATTTTAACACAGTATTGACAATCATCTAGGACTTGCTTTTATAGAATCGCTTTCCGCGAATATGGCAGTATTGTAAAATAAAATCGATAAACATCAAACTGTGCTGTGAAACTGTTTCAGCCAGCATTAATTGTTTCACCAGATGCAATTATTAACGAAGCTATGAACTTTGCTAACCTGATCTCTTAAGAAGATTTGGATTTTCGAGGGCACCTAAAACCACGAGTTCAGGCTACGATACAGTTGGGCACCCCCTTCTGACGGCCTTGCCACTGAATTGTTTTTGAAAACTTTACAACAGCACACCATAAGCTTGTAAAGAATGCTCTCCGCAAAATAACTCTAGCAACGTAATTATGCTATAAGATTCCGATAAAGAAAAGCATTTTGTGATTAAACATTACAACGTAATAACAATTCGGAAGGCGCAAGTTTCATTTCTGTTCTATGTAAACTTAATTCAGCCTGAACCGCATTCGCTGTCACAGTCGCCCTTTCGCCAAAGATACAAGCAGTCGCGCTTCAATTGTAAGCATTTCTCTTATTGCGGACAACGAATGCCAACTCACTTGTGGTTTACATACGTTGCTTGAAGATTGAAACATTGGTTTAAATTACGACATCAAATCGCAAATAAATCGCCTTACCTCCAAGTCGTGTGCACAACGGTTTGGAGCATTTAGACATTATCCTCGATACGTGAAACTGCATGCAGGCATAAAAAATTGCATGAAGCACAAACTTTCACCCACTTGACTTCCATTGGAGCATTGAGCGTGTGCTATTTAAATGTATAAATCACATGTGGAAGCCACCAAAAATAAAAATGTAATCGAGGGGGAAAGAGACTAATTAACAGCAAAATCAATGCCTCCATCAGTTATGGTTGAACGAAGCTTTTTTCTGGAAATCGAATGGGAATGTCAAAAAAAGCACAAAAGACAAACGCGGCAAAATTCGACCGGACCTGCAAGTTTATCCAGCAAGGAAACCCATAATGACTGCGAAAACCATCGTCTAGAGAGGTGAAATGATTTAACTGGAGGCACTTAAACCGACGCAGCTCAGTTGGAAGGGTCAGGTTTCGGGCCCCGCTTCCTTGCCTACTCGGGAGGTTTTAAAACTTTCATGCCAGCACATTGATTTTGTAACAATGTTGCACAATAACTTTCACATCCGTAATATTATTCTTCAACGATTCCCGTTTTTGAAACTGAAATTAAACTTTCCCAGGTAATAGTTAGGAACGTTCACACGAATTCTTTTGAGGTAAATTTATACACCCCAAATTTTTCGCTTTGGGAGCGTTCACAAGCAATAGCGCGCTTCAATTATTACATCGAGACGGAGGCAAACAGCGCAAAACGCCTGACGGTTTGCCTTAGTTGGCGTCAAGAGAACAGGTTTAAGACGAAGGAAATCCAGAAAAAAACCGCCTTAACTCTAGATCAAACGGCTTTTGACAATACAATATCCTGTCTAAAATGACATAAAAACTGCATGAGATTTCATTATTCCATTAGCTTATTGTTTTGAAAACTATGCAAATCACACATCTCCTGAAAATAATAGAACTCGACTGAAAATCCTGGTTACGCGCTGAGCGCCCCACGCAGAAAGCTCAGTTACGCTGTCCGATTCACTGAACGATGCCAGGGCGTCGCTGACGACGGGGTGTAAACGGCCGCCCGGCCTAATGGTACGCCCACGCAAGGCATACGCGCGGTAGGCCGGATAATGGACCCGAGGGCGTCGGGTTCCTTAGGGGCAATTATGTTCCAAGAAGAGCATGTAAATTTAAATTGGTGGGGGAGCAGGGATTTTGACCCTTCTCCCGCGCAAGATGGATTCGCGCCAAATTGACACAGGCTTTGTTCCGAGAAAACGGGCATGAACCCCCTTAATACAATTTCCCGCGTCAAAACAAATCCTAGCCTCGCAGGCAATCTTTCGAGTTCTTTCCAGAAAAGAGTTTCCGTTTTTTCTGGAATTTGTAGATCATTGTGGATCTTACAGTAACGCTCACTTAAGAACCCAAAAGAGGGAAGAACATCGTGGCACCACCGGGCCAAGCAACTACAATACCCCGATGGACACAACGCGGACCAGCATCTGCGCCCGACGCCCCCCGAGAACCAGCTGCTAGCGATCTCCGTGCCACGCGCGTCACACGAAGCACCCTTGCAAACGCTGCTTCAGTCGCCCCCACCTGAAGTAACTCTTCAAGTCAAAGGATAGCATGGACACGCAGTCGTTTCGTCCGTAAGGGAAATGATAGGCTGTTGCAGAGCCGCGAACGTCGCATTCACGTTTTCGATGCAGTCACGCAAGAACAAAGGACGACTCCCTATCTCCAATGGCTGGTAGGACAAGCTGCAGCCTCCGTAGCTGCTCCACTCCGACTGGCCTAGCTAAAAAAAAAAAAAAAAAAAAAAAAAAAAAAAAAAAAAAAAAAAAAAAAAAAAAAAAAAAAAAAAAAAAAAAAAAAAAAAAAAAAAAAAATTTTTTTTTTTTTTTTTTTTTTTTTTTTTTTTTTTTTTTTTTTTTTTTTTTTTTTTTTTTTTTTTTTTTTTTTTTTTTTTTTTTTTCGCATCCACATTTGGGCGTCGTGGTCGATGCTAACGGAAATCGACATTCGAGGGAGAAATGGGCAACAGCCTTTCCTACCAGAAGTGTTTCAATCAGTGTGGGGACGTAAGACCGTGAGATCGGGATGGTATCCGTTAAAGCTGCCGAATCAATTTCCCCACCTCATTGAGCGCGCCATTTCTGGAAAGTAAGCCAAGTACGCCTCAGGCCGCATAAATGTAAATTTGGTTGACTGAGGCAGGCACAGATTTGGGACGCCCCTGAATGGGCGCCGTCGCTTGCGCTTGGCTAAAATACAATGCTTTAAACGTTCCAACCAACAAGATTTACGTAATTTGGGGTATAAGATTCGCAAGCACGACGTAAAGAGATCACGTTCATGTTGCCGGGCGCGGACGCCGCACCTTCCTGAGACGTCCGTTCGTGTAAGATAGCTGCATTAGTTAATAGAACACAAAAACGCATCGAAACCGTGGACAGAGTCAATCGGACCCAGCGTCGTACGCCAATTCCTGAAGGACGGTCGGTGCATACACGCCGACCGGATGAAGTTACGCGCCGACGACTACGCGATGAGGCCGCGTTAATAAGTATCCGGATCTAATACATGGAGCGCGTCGCAGATGTACTTAGGCAAACATTGTTGCGCAAGGAAACTAGAGAGGGCGGGTAAAGTGAATGTGGCGTGACGTGCAAGCCTTTTTTGATTCTACGCCATACGCATTTTAAAGCGGCCGAAATTGAACACAGCGAGGCTTTCGCTTGCCTCCAGCAGAAACCGCGATGAACCCCGTCCTTGACTCAGCGTACTTTCCCGCGTTTGCTATCATTGCCAATCGCCCGCAAGCTACATCTGAGCAAGAACAGATATTTCGATACCTTATACTTTCATTTTCAGCAAAAGACGGTTGCAGCATGTTTTTCGCGTTGGAAATCTTACACGGATCACTTTCAGAGTGTGACTTGCATACAAGTTTGTACTGCAGACTTGATTGAAGACAGAAGCAACCCGAAAGCTGAGGGACAGACACAACGCATAGCGCCACGAACACGCGGCGCGCGCCGTGCGACCTACACATAGCCCGCTTCAAATCTAGCTCTCAGCGACCTCACCCACATACGCAGCTCCGCAGACAAGCGCACGAACCCCAGCACAACAACGTACATGCACGGTGGCAAACGCAACTAGCACCGGGTGCAAACGCGCGCGACTCGGCCAAGTACTTTCGAAAGCTCAAGGATACATCGCCGTGCAGCTCCGAAGGCCGGTCAAGATCGCACTCTTCAATCTGCCGAATGCGATAATTTTGCTAAAGTACCAACTGCAGAAAGAACATGTGATTTTAAACAACGCGTACCCTTAATTTACTGCTTGCAGGACGAGTGAAAAAAATCGAGCGCATCTCAAGTTGTGCAGTGAAAACTCGCAATCATGATCAACACGTAAATCGCAGCATGCAGATGCTCGTAACTGTAGGCAACGGCCGCCTCTGTTGCTTAGCAAATTGAAGGTTTTTGCTGCGAACGCGCCCGAGACGGACTATCGTGAGCAACTGCAAAGCTGCCTGGCGTCGTACCGATGCGGACGTGTCTCAGGGACGCCGTCACTCAAGTTACTCGGTCCCGCGATGGCGGCTACTTGCCGTGCTAAGCACGACTGTGAAACATTGACTGTGTTTTCACGTTACGAACTCTTCGCCGAACACAAAGTATTGCGCCGAGTCACTGTGAGTCGATCTAATAACACTCTGTTGGCGCCACAGTTTAGAGATCGGAGTGGAACGGAGCAGATGCGCACGCCGGTGTCTTTTTTTCTTCCGGCGTGCGCGCGGCATGTGACCAGGCTGCGCCGTGTCCGTGGCGCATCGTCATGTCTGTGGCCGTTTCCAGTGTTGCCAAGCGAAGAAATTGACCGCTAAACTTTTCAACGAATACCGTCTATACCCCTGTCACACGGCAGATCTAATGACATTTACAGCAAATGTCATTCGCTCTAAATGCCATTAATTCGGCGCTACACGAGAATAAATGCACACCAAAATGAGTCCGACCTCAGTTACACCTCAGTTGGCGGCCGAATGTAGCCTCGACAGAAGTAGCGCGTCCCTAGACAGGAAAATTCAGTAACAAACCAAAGAATATTGTTTCTAGAAACTGTCAGTAAACTTATATTTCCTTTTTTGTATTGTTGCTTTAATAAAGAAAGACCAGCAAGTACTAACAAAAAAGAAAATCTCGTCCCCAGTGCGCGCGCTACCCTAATCCAGATTTTTTGCAGACTTGCCTCAGCTTGTGATGTCTACTGATGTCACCTAAATCGGTGGTTTTCTTGTTTTTATTTTAAAAATATTCCTTTGATACGTTTTTTTTTAAATATTACGTGTGAAAACATCCTATACGCGCTTGAAATGTAATTTTGCGTTTTTGCGAGATCGCTAATCGTCACCGCTATCACAATCAAATGACATTTGTTCCGCCGTGTAGACCCGCACGGCCGAGCCGAATGTCATTTACAGCTAATGTCATTCAGTTTGAATGACATTAGATTTGCCATGTGACAGGGGTAATTCAAAATCCTCCATAGCAAGCAAGCGCGCACACACTCTCGGCGTTTGAAACGGCAGAACTTCTGGTAACGTCAGTTAGCACACAATAAAGTTCATAAGGACTCACGAAAATCGGACATCAGCTGCTATCGCTTATCACCTCGGGTCTGGCAAGTCGTTGCCCATCAAAGAACTTATTTCAAACGTACATGGTACAGACACGAGGTTAAGCTCGCGACGCTAATGCCTTCTTACATTTTTCTCAGCGTATACGGCCCAAAATATAATCATTTGAGAAAAAGGTCAACGTTTTGCTTAACGCGTGGCGTAAGCGCGATTCCGGAACAATAGCGTGAAAAGAAAATTCCAGCATATTTTCACGTGCTAAGGCTCGCCACTGCGTATTAGGTACCCAACGCTAGCCGCACACTCATTTTTAGAAGTCTAATGTGCAGCAAACTACGACAAAACACTTACCGTAATAACTCATTGTAGCAGGAGCAAATTGAGCTGCCGCCTTCTTTTCGAAGAGGGATGATCACCTGACGTTCAGGAACGGTGGACGAGCCCCTAGTGCGCATGAGCCAAGTAGACATAAAAAAACAAAAGAAAGCGACTTTTTTTTTTTACCGGATGTGACGTCATGGATTGAGAAAGATGGCTGCTGCGGTTTGGTTTGTTTCTTCGGTGCGCATCTCATCGTGGTGTTTGTCTACGGTTGCAGCGGTGACCACGGGCTTTGTGCATAGCTGTTTGGTTTGCGATTGTGATGAGCGCGCTCCAGAAGAATTTCTGGAGAGTACTTACGGCGGTGTGCAACGTGTGATTGGAACGGCGCGTGTATACGGCCCGATGACCACAGGCGTTCTGTGCCGCCTGGGCTTGCGAGAGTGATAAGTGCGCTGCCTGGGAGCTTCTGCGCTGCGTATGTGCATGTGTGAGGCCGCTTGGCATTTCGCCGCCTACGGGAGAGTGCGCGTATGCCTTCTATATCAAAACACGCTGCCATCGTGGCCGAGTTACGTACCTACTGCTAACGGTCGTTCGCATGAAAACCATGTCGCGCACCACACGGTCGTTGACGCAGAAATAACGAGTCAAGACTATTGCGACCTACAAAGGTGAATCCTGCGCGTCGCTTTGGTTTGCGTGCTGTCATAACCTCCAGACATTCAGGAGGCCATGGACCTGCATATAAATCATTGCAGAGGGCTCTTGGCGCGCAGAAATGAATAATTTTCAATTATAGACCATAGTTGCGATGGTCTCCAGAGCGTTGCTTTCCTGACGAGTTGCTAATGTGCTCCTTTTCTGTGCTCAGAATTAGCTTCGGCGCGCAGATGTATGCCCTTGCAAGGTAAAACGCACACCAAAAGACGCTCTCCGCTGGCTTTACTATCTACTGTATAATCCCTACCTATACAGACCTTGTCACATGACATTAGGTGAGGCATTGTTTCGTAACTCGCACGATGTCGCCCAACGCCTCATCTAATATCTGTTCATTATTCCCGTAGCGTCTCCTAGTTGTTGCCTTGCACCTTGGGTTTTGTGCACCTAAGACAGGGTGCTTCCACAGGAGATACCCGTTTCTGTACGTCCTCGTACACAAAAGTGCAGTTGTGAACACCACATTGTTTTATGTGCCAGTTGAAGGCGAATTGACGTGTACTGAACTTGGACATAATTTGTTTCATGTGTAAAAATATCAGAGCAAGGTTAAATAATTTACTTCATTTTTTGTTGTTGCAAACACGACATTGTTTTTTTCTGTGCATGCACTGAACTTGCCAGTTTTGTCACTTGCCGTTGCACGTACGTATGCCGACCATGTGAAAGGAGGATAATTTCTCGGCTCCATTTGCATGAACCTTATGCTTGCTCGTGTGCACCAGCAATTTGGCCGAAGTTCAAATGCTGTGATAGTCGCATCGTTTCTGTTGTGGTATTCACTTGCAGAATATTCTTTTTCGAATGCTTGTCTTTAAACTTTGGTGGTGTTCTTTGTTTAACAACTTAATGCCTTACTGTCCTTTTCACAAAGCAAGCTTTCCAGTCATGTTTTGTCACTTACCCGCAGTGATGTGAAAAGTCATGGTGCAAAAAGACAAAGTATATTGCGGCAGTACCCCATGTTTGGCATTTTCTGCATTACTACACAACCATTGCTGCTCTGCGAGTCGTATACTGGCCTTCTGAGCATTACACTGTGGCCTGTCCTTCAGTGTCAGTGCCCTTTCAATGTGGTTGTTTTGGAAACCTACAGAAGTCGTGCCAGGAAATTGCTGCCCTTCCATACCTACGTGGCATCTCGCATCGTATCGAGAAAAGTGGGGAGCATGCCAGTGTGCACAGTATTTATTCAGTGCACCAGGCAAGCTCGGTGCTTTGTACTGCGTAGTACGTGGTTGTGGGTCCAGGCTTCCTCTGCACACCAAAAAGCATGCCACTACATTCGTAGTGTGTAAAACAAAGATATTTTATAAAATTCCATTGACAGGCGGGTGAACGTACTATCAAGATACAGTGAAACAAAAACAACGGAGCACGTGGTTTTCAGTACATCCTACACATCCTGGCGACGAGCTGTTTATGCAAAGTAGGAATAATTTACAAGAGTGTCCAACCTTGGTATGGAGAGAGCGAGAGAGAAAAAACATCCTTAATTGTGGATTCATTGGTGTAGGATGGTCAGAGCACTGGCTCTGTGTGGGCTGTCTGCTAGTACGGAGTGCCCTGGTCCTTTAGGGCTGCTCGAGCCCTCTCTACCAGCGTGCGCTGGGTCAAGAGGTCTGAGCTGGACAGCCGGTCCACCCACTGCTCATACATAGTACAAGGATTTGGTGCGAGGGATGGAGATTGTTAGCATTCCCATACCAGATGGTACAGGGTGCCACGCGGGCGGCAAAAGCTGCAGATGCTGTAATAATGGGTGCGGTAGATAAGGGGGAGGAGGGTTGAGTGGGGTTATGAGTTGGTCTGGAGCCGGCAAAGTGTGGCCATTTCGGCTCGAGAAAAGTGGGAGTGGGGTGGAGGGAACCGTTGATACTCATGTCCAAAGTGTGAGAGTATGTCTGCAAAGCCATTGAGCGTGTGGGGGGGCCTTCTCCTGATCTAGACTTCGGAGATGGCACGGAGAGTGTGTACCTGGGCAGCAGTGTGCACCGTCTCATTTCCATCGATGCACTCATGTCCAGGGGTCCAAACTATATAGATGTCGGGAAGCTGCGGGGTGGTCTCAGAGGGGCCGACAAAACACTTGGTTTATTCGAAAGATTGCCTTGTTATAATCGTGCCGACACCACCTTTAATGTAAACTTGCTCAAATGTTTTCCTGAAGCCACGAAGGAAAACATTCCGCCTGGATTTTCCCGCACATCTTGTTAACAACCAATTTTGCCATTGACGTCACACCGTATCTATCCTCTTTAATGACTCAACAAATGCGCCATCACTACCCTTGTTCCCTAACACCATATTTCACTAGAACTGGCACGTTTAAATTCTCCTTCTTCCCACGCACAATAGCCGAATGGAATTCCCTTACAGAGCCCATATATCGTCTGCAGTGATGTTAATTTGTTTCACTATTCATGTTCGCATTGTATTCTTTGCTTTGACAACTATGTAAACACCCACCCTGCTCGGACCTTCATTGGTCCGCAGCATGTAATAAATAGATAAGTAAGCTTTATAATTAGGAAAAAAGAGAATGGTCGTGCAACTCGCCTAGCTCATTTTCCACACTAGAACCTACGACGTAATATGCACAACCGTGCGATTGGTTGAGGCCGGCAAAAGCAAACACACGTTAGGCTGAGCTTATAAGCTTGCAGAACGAACTGTTTTTGCTTAAATGTAATGCATATTCATTTTATAGCAGTAAGAACGGTAGGGCAAACAGTGGAAGTTACGGAAGTACACGTAAGCTTAGAAGCACTAGTGTGTACTGTTGTTGGTACTGTGTGCACTATGCTTGGTATAGCTGCACACCAGTCTGGTGCTTTGGGGTTGTCTCCCATGACACAGGCCGATTGGCATATGCGACATTGTATGCTACATTGTCTTACGTGACCGTGTTTGTCGAACATACCCAATTTTTCACGAAATGATTACTACCTAACGTAGCAAAAGCAAGTCAAGTGCAAATACAGTCAGAAACAAAGCAAAGGCAGACAGCGGCCCTGCGCAGTTTGGTGGTGCCATCTAGGAGGACTGACGGTAAAACAGCTGTGTGAAAAAAACGCGCGTGCAAGGCTCATAAAGATTCACAAATGCTTGCTGGGACGATGAAACCCAACAAGCATGAGCGAACTCGAACGAAGTGCAAAGCGGCGGCGACGCCAGATGCGATTAGGCTTACCACCGCGGAGGATATTTGATGGGCACTTTCGTAAGCGGCGCGTGTCACATTTTACAGTGAAAATTTCGCCCACGTTATCTGCTTTTTTTCTCGAATGCTCCTCTCATTTTGCCCCTCGAGTTGCGTTTCAGCGAGCGGTTAGAAGCGGTCGCTGGAGCTACCTGCATCGCGCGGGTGGTCTCTGCGGCTGCGTCAGCGCGCCTGTGGCTTGCGGGGCGCGTTTTGCGTTTTTGCAGGGAGAAAACGCTCCGTGCGGTTCAGGCTGATGCCGATTAAGCCGTAGACAATTAAGCTCCGACAGAAACAGAAACAGTGCGCCAGCCATGTATGCACGCCACGCAGTTTGTAGGCAAGGGGCTTACTCAGACTCCGTGGCTGGCTGCATCCGCGGCATTGGGCGACCCGTGTCGCCGTTCGCGTTTTATTGGGACCCCATTTCGGCGCTTGCGTCTCCCAAAATCTACTTCTACAACTTAAATTTCGCGCCTAGTTCTCCATGAAACTTCGTTACAATGAAATTCCGGCAAACGGGACTTCGTTACACAGAGGGTGAAAATACGTGGTGTGCATACACTTGAAGTTACAAAAAATTCTGTGGTTCGTTACATTGAGGGTTTCGTTACATTGAAGTTCGTTACATCGAGGTTTAACTGTAATTGCTCACCCAGGGACTTGCTTGATGACTGTATAGGCTAGGGCAGGCTGTCCTCAAACAACTTGAGCATGGGGATTTATGCGGATGTACGGATGCATACGACCGAACCCGGTCCAAGCGAAACCTCTGGCTTATTTTCCCGATCAACATTGTGGGCTACGAATATCGCCAGTCTGAATTCCTAGATTTCGCGTGTCGTTCACAAGGGATGGATAAAGCAGAAAATCATGAAGTGTTTTCTCCACGTACAAACACTGTGCGCACACACTGGCAGTGCCTGCCCACATGGCCCACGAAGCGGCTTGAACCGCGGCGCAGCCCATGGCAGCAACAGCTTGGCACCACCGTTCAAAATCAAACTGATAGCAATAAAGAAGTTCCACGTGTGCTAAACTGGATGTTAGTGTGGTGATTAATCGTGCTGGGGATTGTCATTCGCATAGATTTTGCAAGCGGTGATCAAAATATCTGCCGCGATGCTAAGCCTACATTCTTCTACGTCCACCGGCTACGGAGACTGGTGAGTGACCGAGCACCGCCAATCTGCCCATTCACTCATGATGCGGCTAGCGCTCGAAAGAGGGTGTCACCTGCACACAAGAATCAACACAGTGCCTGGCCGGTATCTTGTCACTGATCACTAAAATGGCAATCTTCGCAAGAACAAAGTTCCACACGCAAGAAAGGGAGAAGACAATGTGGTTCAAAACTGTGTTTGTGATTGTAATTTTCAATTGCAGTCATAGCAGCGACCTGCTGCAATGTTAAGCCTACAGTTGCCAACATTCGTTCAACCCAAGCCGGCCGTGAGCTGTTGAGGAAGACCCTGTTCTAATAGCCCAAAAAAAATCTGTACGGCTGCGTTGCTTACCGTATTTACCCGATTGCAACGCGAGTTTTTTTCCTAAGTCGACCCTCCCGTTACAATCGAATGCCGGTATACCGAAATTTCTTACTTGGGTATAGTAAAAAGTCGCCCCTTGCGTTGCAATAATAGTCGCGTTACAATCGAGTAAATACGGTATTAAGGAAGGCTGCTATCAACCCTTTCAAAGTTCCCTCCGTTCCTCTTTCAATGTTTCCCTATTTTTGCACACCAGGAACAATGAATCACACTTTGTAACAGTTCTGGTAGACTTTACGATGCTTGCAACATGCACAATTACGAATGCATACACCTTTGCAAATGCAAATGTAATAATAAACGGTATTAAATATGGACTGATAGAACATAGCATAACAGTGCCTCACAGCATGTCAGCAATGCTGCTTTCTGATTTTAAAATAGAGACACGACTTGACTGCGTTAGCCCATACTAGACTTTATCCAAGCTGAAAGTTAATGTTTCAAGAAACCACGAAGACGACAACATACAACTTTGCTGCACTCCGATGATTTATCCATTCACAACTCATTACAATTTTTTCTGGCACAAAACAATGTTCCCGCTACCAAGTTAGTTTCATTTAAAATAACATACTTCCAATGAAAAGCCTGCATGGCATCATTGACGAGAATTAAAATCGGGCGCCTATACAAAGTACATTCGAATTTGTGCAGCACCTCAGAAAAGTGAAATTGAGCCATCATCAAACATTTCTAGGGTAATCAAGTGTTTACAAGCTTTAAAGGGGAAAGCCTGAATTACTACAGTGACGGGTAGGTTTTATATACATGTCCACCCATCAATCGAGACAACGGCCACGCTATTTTACCATCCCTATTCCATGTCGCTCCACTTCAATCCACCCTAATCTATTTTAGTTCACATTTCCCACTTCCTACTAATCATTACTATCAGCCACAATCATTACCTATTTCATTTCAATCCACCATACCAATCACTAATGAATGACTGTCATTGGTAATGTATATAATCATGCCTCATACACGGCCAGCATGCTTTGGTTCGCTGTGGCCTTTCTTGGGTCTTTGTACCGTTCATGCTCATGTCAGGATCGATCAAGGTGATCCTTCTAATGAGACATAAAAGACCTCCGCCTTAACAAACGCACTAAACCAAGTACAGCATTTCATCTGCATAATACAATGGCCATAGGGTCCTTGTATGCTTCAGACAATGAGCTTCAAGCAGGTTTATATTTGGCTAAAACTTGACTTGATACCAACTGGAACTCATGTTTTACTATAAAACGGCCACCCCAAGTTAGATATTTCCAGCTTTGACAGCGCACAGCCAGACTAGATTCAGCTACGGTTTAGTGTCATTTTGTTACAAGTGCCACATAGAGATGGCACCACGTCTTTGGTGCTAGCTGTTAAATCCGAGTTTGTAACAAACAGGCCATGCAGCTACATCATCTAGAGGCCCCAGTCAGCATGCATGGGGAGTGCCTAAAGGGCCTGCCACCACAGCAAACCTATCCTTATAATTTTTTCAGATTATTTTTGATTAACTAGATGTTATTCTCTTGCACTTAAGGCATCTGTTACTTCACCACAACTATGTTTTGACTTCAGCTAAGTTGTGCAATAGCTTCAGCTACTCTAACGAAACAATGTTCTTTCCAAAATGAAAACCATATCTATAAGCACCACGTCTAAAGAAAGAACAAATAAGTGTACTGCGTCCAGACTGCAGGCATTCGTTCATTGAAGTCAACAGTTATGCGCACAAGGAGCTAAACATTTGGAAACTCTTTAACACAGTTAAATAATACTTGCTTAAAAGATGTTTTCTTTTGTTATACACAATTACATAGGAGTATGTTGTCCGTGATAAAAATTAAGCTCTCTGACTGTGGACCTCCCCTGAAAGTCAACCACAGTCTTAACTTCAATCTTGTTGGCCTTAACTTGAGATCAAAACTTAAGGCCTCGCACACACAGGGTGTTACAGCGTATGATTCAACCTCACATCGTGAGATTATCGGCATCTTAGCGGCAGCCATTTCGTCTACAACAAAACAACAACAATGCCGGTTTTTCACACAATGGGCACTTCAGGCTTTCGCCTTAAAATGTTTGCTTCCGTTATCGCTCCGAGACACCACTTGTGAGTACACCAGACCAAACAAGGCTCTTGAAATTCGCTCCTATGGCACCAGCGGGGTGTTGACTAAATGTAGTAGTATTACCACCCCCCATACGAGGGTTTTTTGCGAGTGTTTGCAGGCTTAACGGTCCTTGGTAATGTGTTCTCTGCCGCACTTGAGCCTCGCTGTGTTCGCACGGCACAGAATCCTGCTGGCAGTGGCATCGATCCCTGTGCCACGATATTGCCAAGTATAGCCAGGGCTTCGCTGTCGGTCATGACGTGCCACTGGTTGGGTCCCTTGACAAACTCGTCGGCCGTGAGTGCAAGGAACCGCAGCTTCGGAAAGAAAGGACGCATGTGCTTCCTGATCATCTCTGGAACCCGATCTCCAGGTTTGGCCTTTTCGATGCACTGCTGTCATCGCCCACTTGTACACAACCGTCACAACAATGTTTTCGGCAACATTGCACACATGGTCCAGCACGAAGCTCACTGTTTCAGCACTGCAGTGATCAAATGCGTCAGAGTTAAGCACCACCGCACTCTCGGAGCGGAGCAGCATCTTCGCGGGAGCGGCGCCGTCAATTTCCCCCGTGCTGAGTACGTGATCCAAGTAGAAGCAAACATTCTCGGGCTTGAGGTTGCCTTCGATGTATGTCGTGCACAGTGCGACCAGTTCTGTGACCAAGTACTTTGCGGCCGCTGTCCTGGTGTAGATTGCATCGGTGATATTGTTTGCCTGAAACCGCCTGGTGTAGAAGAATCTGTAAATTGAATACAAATACCATAAAAAGGTGATTCTAAGTTTCTCGATAGCATTTTCAGCACACAATGACCATTCGTTGAGGAGCACTACAAATTTTCTGCTCATAGAAATTTGGTGACTGTCTGACACACCGATAAGACTCTTTTTGCAAAAATAGTATGCGAACTGTGGGCCCTGGGTAAGCTGGGTGAGCTGGCATGGTGACATCTTGGCAACGAACACAAAAAAGACAGGGATCAAGAATGTGGCTGTTATCCAGTCTTTGAAGAGAGGGTCATCCTCTCTACACATTTTAAGCAGACATTCAGGGCACTTACTGAGGCGTTTCACATCACCAGAATGGCAGACGCATGCGTAAGCTGCACGTCAATAGCACCCTTTGAAAAGGAATACAGCCTCCTCTCAAGCATGTGTTTTATAACATGAATGCTGGATGGTTTGTGTCACCCCATTCTCATGCGTTTTGACTGTCAATTTTTCCTATGTTTTCTGTTTTCCAAGTTAAGATGGCATTTCCTTAGAAAATGTGCATGGGATGGGAAGGAGTCTGATAACTCCTGGTGTGATTTTTTTTTAGGTGGGGAGTACCTTAGGACCGGACAATGTCCGTCCGTGTCCATCCACGCGCACACCACCATCAAGCAAAAATCAAGGGAAATTCGATTTGCAGTTTCATTTGGGGAATAATTAAGGTGCAACTTGGGGCTCAAATCGAATGACGGTCCCATGTCACTCGAAATCGGATGTCACTTGGGGTGCAACTTAGATGTCATTTCGAGTCCCCGTACTCCGCACCCTCGCCATCATCCACGGAGTGGAGATGCTGCCATTTTTCCTTTTCTTTTAACTAAATAGGACATTCACACCTTGCTCCGTGACCACAAACATCCTCTACATAGTACGGGACCTCTCTCATGAAGAAACCACAATGTACACGGTCTGGACACCTGCGCACACCTCTGGAACGGGCGGCAACTGACCGGTACACAACACTGCCCGAGGGTGCCTACTAAATCCTCCCCCATGGTTCTCGACACCGCTTCAACACAACCTGTCCCACCAAGCACATCTGAACCACACTGGCAGCAAAACTTTCATCGAACCAGAGCCCTCAGCCGGCACCGGCTAGCCGAGACTAGAGCCACTAGATGAGGTGTTAAGCGTAGTTTATTCAGTAGCTCTAGCAGAGACCTCACCCCCTGGTTTCCTCACACCACTAAAGACCCTTCCCAGAAGAGGAGAGGTCTTTGCCAACAAAGTTTATGCCAACTCGGCCTATAGACGGTTTCGCTGTTTGTAAACAAACATGAATGCGCCGAACGGTTCGCCCCAGAAGATTTCCGGTGTGGCACTTCCGGTAATGGTTTCAAATGGTCGCGGCCATCGCGGCGGTGTTTGCCCGGTGTGTTTGAGTTTGTTGCTGCATTATTTCTGGCACATTCCTTAAGATGTGTTTACAGCGATGCCTAGCGACTACATGACTACTACTGTGACAACACTATTAACAACGTCGTAATAATGAACATCACTTTTTCACTTAAGAAGGGGTGTGTACGGTACGCCACTTCACATAAACAGAACCTACGCTTCATCACACGTATTTTAGGCTGCATAAAACGGGCTAGTTGACACACTCAAACGTTTGGCACACATCACGATAAATCGCTTTCTACTGCGCCTGTGTCACAATGGGCAGTTTTGATATAGATCGGCGCCGATCGGAATCAGTCGCGATCTAAGGTGTTCAGTGTGACTGAGATAACAAAACGTACTCATTATGTGATGACGTCAGGTGCGGCTGAATCACGAGAACAACTATGGTTTACTGACTAGTACACTATTCATGAATCAAACTTTCAAGTTAACCCGCCTACATGTAGTCCGCGCTCACACGGAAAGGTAAATTAGCTGGGGTGCGACGATTTCCATTGGCGGCAACACGACAAACTACGAGTCAGTTGCTCGCACCGATGAAAACCCAGTCGCAAGCGTCGCTCTCATAAAAAGCTAATGTAATGGCGCCACTGTAATTAGCAACAAAACGTGGGCAACGCGACGTACGCTGTGCGGCGATTCATGCGGAGCGCGGCTACTTTGGTGTCCCGAGTGTTGCTTCGAACAGTACAGATCCCTGATAATTAAGCCTCTAACTACAAGAAACACCTTTACAGCGTATTTTCGGCGTAGCATGCAGCTTTGCTGTCCAACTAAATCGTCACCGCGGTTACTGTTATGGGTGGAACACGAAGGCGTCCGACGTGATCCTTGTAATTGGGGACCTTAGACTAACGTCTGAGCATCGCCTCTGTGCAATTGAAGCACACGTTGGGCTTTACTTCCCTTTGATGAAGTGGGCAGAACAAATATGCGCGCTCTTTGTGGGAGCCCAATTTTTCCTCTTGATAGCTGCAAGCCAGGCGCTGCTTCTGCCTTCATCTCTCGGGAAACAGAACGTTCTGACTTCCGATAGCAAATTTGTTCCGGAACGCAGACTGCATCCCGGCACAACACAGCAGTGTCTGAGTCGCGAGCGCTTCATCGGAATAATTTTATCCGCCGAAATTATCGAAACACAAGCAGCTTCCGCCACCAACGCAGGCTGAAACCACGGTAAAACAATGTAAACAGGAAGCTTTCTAGGGCACGTTTCCGGTGAACGCACAATGTTGCCAGAGAGCGGCGAGCGCTGGCGAAACCGTGTATACCCCCGATGTGATTTCGAAGTGGACGAACCCAAGGTTTTCTTCCTTACTCAGGCGCCCCACTGACAGCAACGAGGCACCGAACTTGTTCCACCTTATTCGCTCATGCACACCCTCAGACGGCCGTGCGCAGTTACTTGCAAGCGTCATGGTTCCGACGTCAGTGTTAGAGCACGTCGAGTATGTTAGGTACAACCCCGAAATATTAGAAAAAAAAAATCAGATACTTTGCCCTAAGGAATGGTCTGTATAAAATGGCTTAATGGCTGACCGACCACCTTTCCAGCTAACCAGTCACAAACGAACACCGGTGCACTTGCATCTTGCCACACCAACCGTTATATGTGTTCGGGAACCATGACAGACATCCCCTGCCCTCAGGGGAAGGCTAAAGTGTGTGTTGCTTCAATGGGACCCCGTGAGAACAACTTTGATAATGACACTTGAACATTACTTAGTTAATTGTGCTACAACTGATTTGTGACGTGTCTTCCCATCTCCTTTTCAATCCCCTACCCACAGGCCTTTTTAGCCTCCTTTCATTAAAGTCATTCATCATTCATTTCTTTTTTGTTCAGGCTAATATTTATATAGTTTTTGAAATTTGATTGATTATGAGGTTTAATGCACCGATGCTACACAGGCGATGAGGTGCCGCCGTAGTGGGAGGCTGCGGATTAATTTTTACCACCTGGGAGTCTTTAACGCGTGTCAAAACCTCGAACACACTGGGTTTTTTGGTTCTCGCATCCATCAGAAAAGCGGCCGCCGCTGCCGGGAAACAAAAGTTTGTGCAATCTCCCATTCGTTTTTTCTTGAAAATGCTGCCCATTTATTTGCCCAAAAACCACTTTCAGGATTTTGTCCTAACATGTGGATAAGAAGGCCAGCAAGATTTTTTATTCTGCATCCCTTTGGACGTAAAATTCAGTTGAGTTTTCCTGCGTTCGTTTAGCGGTCGCCATCTGTTGACACCTTCGGCAACTACGCGTCTCCCGTAGGAGCAGGTGTCATATATCATAAATGTAAAAAAGAAGATGTACCAGTAAAAAGCGCAAAGGTTAGCCCTCGGCATCTGCTGGGACTTCCTGCAACCTCGCGCCTACCGTAGGGAGCCCATGTTACTTATGATAAAACTGTACCGATGAGCATCGTTCATATCTTCTGAGATAGCACTTCCTACGAGGAAGAATACCCCTCACCAAGCAGGCCTCCATCATGTGTTCCCAGCGCAATCTCCTGCTGAATTCAAGTTGTGGTTGCAACCTGGCACTCTTCCTCATATCATATTAAGAGTGCAAGCAAACCAAGCTCCTCCTTCTTCCATCCACTTTTCCAAACCTTGAGCTGTGGGAGAACCTGGTGACTAACAGCGATCTGGATGTCCAGAGAATACTTCCTCCAGAGCAAAGGCTGCCCACTCATCACACGGCTTTCTGAAATTGGAAACCACTCCCACTTCGCCGGCTCAATAAAACCTTTTAGATGCGACGGCATCTCATTCACTCGCCTTGTCCCTCCATACGGCGTTGTCGTTGTCCGTCCACACCCCTCCCCCATTCTCCTCGCTACGCGAGCTGCGCTCTTCGCCGCTCACCCCCTCTCCTCTCCGATAGCGAAAACTCTCTCGCGAGGGGCATTGGATTGGATTCGATTGGATTGGCTTGGATTTGGATTGGATTAAAGTGGATTGTGTTGCGTCATAGCCACGGCAGGGGGTTCACGGCACGTTTCACGCGATGGGAGAATCAACCTAATGGAAACAACAACGGAACCCCCTATGCGTCCATCTACCCAGGGGTTCCCGCGAGGGGAGGCGGGAGTAATTTTTCACTCACTGACTTATTCGCTCAAACGCGCCATCTTGGTGCAATTTGTTTAGCGAGAGTTGGAGTAAAACACGAGTACCAGTCGTTTCACATTACCACGACGCGCCTGCAGTAGGAGCCTATGTACTGACAGCAGGCAGGCGCTCCCGAGTGTGTACCACTTTCCAATGAAGTAGCCTAATATGGCGACTAACAAATACCAATTGCTGTCCTTAATATAATGGCCTACCCGGCACCGCCGGGTACTACCGATAGTTGACAAATAAACCAGTTGTGAGTCAACGCTTGTTTCATTCACTTTCTTCATCACCGCCCTTTGGCAGCGTTGGCAGCATGCGATTGGTGCTTGTCGCAGGATGTATTGTTTTGCGAATGAGGGAACAACTAGCACCTGGCCACAACTACAAAAGGCGTTCTGGTGCAAGAAACAAGCACAGAAAGAATTCTAGAAAATTGTGGCTATCATACAGCAGCACAGCTGAATTGAGAGGTAACGCAACAGCTGCCGCCACCGAAGGAGTTACTGACGAGCAGTACAGTGAAAGCTCATTAATTCGAACTTCAACCATTCCAATTTATGAATGAGTCGAACTGTAAGATTTGGTCCTCCAAGCTCCACAGAAGTTTATGTATAAAAAATCTCATTAATTTGAACATGAGACAGTCCTCTCACGTATAATACAAACTACCCGCCACTGCGCTGGTGACTTGCCGCCTGGTACACGGCCAGAGAAACAGAGGCACGCCGTAGTGGAGGGCTCCGGATTATCTTTGACCCCCTGGGGATCTTGAACGTGCGCTGAAATCTCGACACACACTCACGGAAAGCTCAGATTTATATTTCACGTGCTCAACCACTCAGGAACTGTCTATTTCAGGAAAACAAATGAGCTCTCACAGTTCGCAACTTTTGTGACGTCACAAACCGTAGTACCCAGAAGCCTACAGGGCGTTGACGCCTGGTTTCATGTTTCTGGCATTTTCTGCCTTATTGAACAACTGCTAGTTGCGAGAATGGTGTATTTAGATCCTCGGCACCATAATCTACCGACAGAAGCCAAGTTGTTTCCACCCTTTAGTGTCCCTTCAAAAGCAGCTCACAAACCCAGAGCGGAATTATTAAATATACTTCTGATGGATTCTTAAGTCAGGAGTTAGGTACGCTGGCCCACCGAAAGTGTGCTGCATTATTTGGTTGAAATTTAGGTTTAGATTAGAATAGTGCGAGGTCCGATTTCGGGTCAACAATAATTGGAAAATATTCTTGTCTCTACTTACCGAAGCAGACCATGAAAGCCATTGGGGTGCAAGTCAGAAATGACCACCTTCTCTTCTTTAGCAAAGTTACCATAAAACATGGCCTTAAACACATCGTTCTGCAAAGCCAAAATGAGCCGGTGTGCTTTGAATGACCGCGTTTCCGAAGATTTCTCCCACTGAACCACAAACTCCACATCGGTCAACTCGGCGTCAGGCCCAAGAAACTTTTCAAGGGAGAACTGCAAAAGAAGAGATGCGAATCAGACTGTCGGTCTCAATGCAAAAGCCACGCACTTTGGAACACAGAAGCACAGCCTGAACATTTTGCAGCAATTGGGTTAAGGCTTCCATCGAGAATGATGGCGATGACAAAAATAGGCCGACACAATCCAAGCACCACTTCCAACTGATCCTCTGCTTATAGGCCACCGAAAATTCACCGTCATTATGCACAGGAACTGAGAATTTGTCTCTCATTTGACTAGCCACATGTGTATCCCTGAAGCACAAACATCTTTTCTTTTAAATGATTGCGTGTTGGTGCATTCCCACATTAATTGTGTGTTTACTTCATCCACCCCCTCAAACCCTTGAAGTGTTTCCCATATATTAAAGGAGCACTGACACCAATTTTCGGCGTTAACATTATTGCACAGTTTGCTTCCTTCACTCAACAGAATACCCTGGGTGAAATATGAGCGGCCTGCGACACGAAGAACATAGTTTAATTGGATCTCATTTATCGCGCCGACGGAGCAGCGCGCGGAGCGGCACTCAGCAAATGGACATCAGCGTGACATCATCCAGGGAGAGCCAAAAGAAGTGACGCGGCAGCGCTCGTCGAAAGCTCGTGACGTCACTTCACGCGCGCGGCCCCACGAGCGGCGAGCGGGCGTAACACCCTCTCAAGCGGGCGCCGGTGACGTCCGCACAAAGCGGTGAGGTCAGGCAGGGAGTCTGTCATATGCGCCGTTCGGGATGAAAGCGCAGGAATTTGAAACAAACGATTTTCAGGCCATTCAATGTAATTAACTATCGCGCGCTGAAGTATTTAAAGTGCTGTTTCAGGTTCGCCAGGTCACTAAGCATCGATAAAAGCAATAAAAGTGTAACATAAAATTTTCGTGTCAGTGCTCCTTTAACTTCAAATCTTAGAATTTGTGCAGAGTTCTGCAGCTTTCCAACAAAAGACAGCACACGGAGTGCTTAGCATGCACTGCTAAATAATCTTCACTCCCGCAGCAAGCACTGTAAGCATACTTGCAAGCAGGCATTCAAACATCACCCTGTTTATCCAAAGGTTGCCTTACTGCATGACAATTGCACACCCCTTGCCCTGCAACGTAGAATCCCCATCATGCGTCCAGTTTCCAGCCCTGTGCTTCCTATTTCCCCTATTGAAAAGGTGGGTGTGCACAGTTTGCGTGGGAACTGAAAAACGATAACAATCCCTTTCCTGCCAGGTTATGGCACGAAAGTGAAAATCGTGTGCAAAGCACAGCTGTGACTAAATGAAATCAATTTTGCTGCAAGCATACAGAATCCAAGCACAGCCATACTTACACCCGTCTCAACGTGTTTTGTGCACAATATTAATAGCGCATAGCGCTTTCTGCGGTGCTCCTAGTTTTTGTGTTCTCCCTGCATTATGTCGCACAATTTTAATCCCTCTACCATTTTTTTTTCTCACTACAAGTTCTGATAATAGAGTCTCCCAAAAAGGGTATCAACAAGGTTCGACCAGGTGCAAGTGCGTAATGAATTGAAGCATACCAACACTTAAGTGGGGGGACACTGCTCTTAAAACAGCTTCTGTTAATTCTTAAGTAAACTTTGTGAACTTGGCAGCGTCGCTGGATTTTTTCGCGCTGATTTCAAACGTGCCACTATTTTTCGAGTCAGTCAATCAGTTACCAAGATAATTAGAGATAATTAGTCATTTTGGAGGAACAATAGACAAAACAATGCTACTCACAGAACTGTAATCTTTACATTTTGCAATACTATGAACCCTGGTGAATGCAATAGGAGAATCAGTTTTTTTGGTGCACTGTTTGGAACTAATTCTACAGCTCATTAAACTTTGGTGCTTTAAATGGGCATTAAAAATGGTTCCTTGCCACTGGTGCCAACAAAGTTTAATGAGCTGTGTACAATTAGTTCCAAGCGGTGGATCAAAAAACTGATTCTCTTATTAGACTGACCAGTGTTCATAGTATTAGAAAGTACGGAGATTACAGTTTCATGGCCAACACTGTTTTGCCTATTGTTCCTCCAAAAATGACTAATTATCTCAGTAACTAATTGACTAATTGATGGCAGTGGCATATTTGAAATCAGTGGAAAAAAAGCAGCGAGACTGCCAAGTTTCACAGAGTTACTTAAAAATTAACAGAAGGTGTTTTAAGAGCAGTGTCCCCCCTTAAAGCGACAGACAACCGATTTTGTGGGGTGTACGCTCCCTATTCCAAATGAAAAGAGGGCATCACTTCGAACACCTTGACCATAAAATGGTTTCCCTGATGGGGCCCTAGAGCGTTTCAAAGTGGAATTTTTTGATCTACTATAGCCTTACATATGCTGCTGAAGCAAATGCTGCCAGCCGTGACAGCGAGCCACGCAGCAACACATTTTTAACTGGGCGCGAGATGAAAAGAAGTCCCCAGCTAAACCAATACAAAGTACAGCCTTTCCTATTTTGTCACTGTGGTTTTCGAATCATGCAGCGACACAAAAATGCAGCTGATTGCATATGCAGCCACATAAGCTCTATGTACGCAGCTTCATGACACTTCCGAAAAGTACTGCTACGTTTAGACACTACATCGTGCTTGCTACCTTTCAGACTTCTCTGCCAAATTACAACTATTTCTTCAAATTTTGTTAGGAATTTCTTGTGGTTAATATTCCACTACATAAAATGCTGGCTTTTATATGAGCTTGACGACACACCCTACACGAAAAGCAGTTGGCTGTCGCTTTCAAGTCGAATCTCTCCAAATGCAGGCAGTTTCTTACCTCCCCTTGGCTGTCAGTCTGGCACAAGGCTGAGGATGGCCTGTGCCTTGCGTCTTCCACAGGAATAACACGACACTCCTAAAAGTGAGAAATTAAGAGGCAGGTCAGTGATCCAATCACTGCAAACAAACTGCCCATTTAGTGAACCCACAATAATGGTCCCAAGTGAGCCTCAATTTTTGTAGCTCATTCCCGATTGATGGTAGCTGCAGTGCTGGCAGTCAAGAATGCCCGCAAGGAAACTAAAAGGCCCCGAACCTTTCAGAGCTAAAAAAAAAAGCTATGAAAATTATCTTCTTGTTGGCACTTATAAGACACTACAAACTTGAGCTTAATTGCTTATCTAGTTTAAAAAAATATGTCCTTGACTGTCGTGTCCCAACAAAAATTAGACTACACAGAGAAAACTGTCCGGGCACCCAGCACACCATTACTGTCAATTTGGGAGCATAGGCCGACATTACTGCCTTAACGAGTCAGTTCAGCAGCACGTGCCTGCTTGGTTTATCAGAGTGCAACGCCGTGATAAGCGTGTAAATATAACAGATTGTCGCGTTTTTGTTTGTGCTATGTCTTCTTCTGCAATTAAAATACAGAACTCTAAGGATTCTAGGCTTCCTGCTTATTCTATTTGTGCTGGTAGACTGGGGGCCATTTGCAACACACAACAGTGCAGTGGCAGACTTTGAGGCCTCTTTGAGTTGGAAGTGTAGAAACTGTTGCCAGCTCACTTTTCTTGGTGCGTGCCTTTTGTTTAGAGATGTCACAGGTGACGGGAGGCATACCCAAAGGCAGAACAAGGTCAGTTATATTAGTTGCGTAGGTGTCCTTTAACGTGGCCCCAAGTTTCTCTACTCGTGCTCTCACTCGCAGAGAAAAAGGCGCAGAAAGTTACGGATGGTTCAAATCGAGTTATCAGCAGACGTGGTGTGAACGATAAGATTAAAGCAGTGAGTTATCACCGATGTCACTTAAAAGCTGCACACTGCAGAGGCATGCTGATGGTCCAGGCACCACTGATCCCATTCAATCAATGTACAGGCTTTTGATGGGGCTAGCCCGAAAGCACCAGATGCAAGGGAGAGCCCTAGGTGACTTAATGGACCCAACACTTTCAGTGCAGTTTTCAAGGCTTTTCTATATACGCTCCCTTACTTTGAGCACGTACCTGAATAAAAACTGTTAAAAACGGGGTCCAACGCGCATTTAGCCCTCATCATTACCGCTGGGGTGGGAAGTACTTTGGTATGCCTCATTATGTTATATGCCATTTCCTTTAAGGTGCTTCACTGCTTGGATAAACAGTCACCTTTTACATCGCAAGAGCCCCCAAAAAATTTGTTCCCTTTGTATGAATACGTCGACTCAATTCAGTTCTATCATATAAACGTTCCACACGGAGACCGTACCGCTTGGAAAATAAAACGCAAGTGCTCTTTTTGAGGAGTGACACCAAACCCACCGTTGTCTGCCCCTCGGCAAGTAACACTAAGTTGTATCTGTCCTTCCCACATGGAGGTTACAGGACTTCAAACGGGCCTGAATGTCACCTACCTAGATGCAATATAAAACTGGGGGGGCAGAAGTGGTTTTCTTAGTGTTCGACTTAGCAATAGAGAGGTGGCCACACGGAGTGATTTTGGTGAGCGAGGCGAAAAGCCTAACTCAGTGAGTGCAGTGAACAGGTAGTGTGGGCAACAGCAACAGGTGAGACCCACTGCCACTGTTGCTGGTGGCGGACGGTTTGGCGGCAGTCTATTAACTTTTTTGCTTGTCGCTGTCGCCCACACTACCTGTTCACTGCACTCACTGAGATAGGCTTTTCGCCTCGCTCGCAAAATGGATCATGTGGTTACCACATTCCTCTTGCACTCTTTTCCACGAGACGCGTGTCACATGTCTTGTAACACCACATGGTCTGGTTATGAAGTCAATTCTTGCTTATTATGTATGGTTTCAGAAATGGAGCAACGAGATTACCACTACATGCCCAGTTGGAAAACTGAGAAAAGGTACACACGATGCTCGTACAGCAGTCGAATGAGCACAAAGATGATGCAACAATTGGCCGAGCACCAAAACTAATGTACAGGGCGGATTAAAAGAAATATGAACAACGGAGCTCACAGCCTCCGATGCATGCTGCACCATCTGGCTGCAAAGTCAGTAAACTGTGTACATGCACACTTCTCCTCAAGCGTTTGAGAGTGCAGACTGCAGTTATGGGAAATGCTTGAACAAGAAGTGATGCCGGTCGTTTATTTTGAGGTGCCTTTTCACGCTGCGTCGCCATTGAGCAGGATGATCGTTAAAGGGCATCATCCTAGCTGCAATCAGCCTGCTCCACGCTTGGCTCCCGAATGTAGTAGATAACGGAATGCTCAGTGGTGACACAGCATAAAAAGACGCCTAAAAATAAACGACCGGCGTCGCTTCTTTATCAAGCATTCCCCTAACAGTGGGCCACCCTCTCAAACGCTCCAAAAGAGCTACACATGCGCACAGTTTACTGACAGTGCACCTAGACGGTGCAGCATGCATTGGAGGCGGTGTGCTCCGTTGTTCGCATTTCTTTTTTTCCCCCCTACAATAAAAACTTGCACAGCCGATTTGTTAATTTGCTAAAACGGAAGATTGGGCAAGTTTTCACATCATGGAAGGAATAACCAGCGCAAAGCGGCGACACTCAAGACGGAAACAAATGGGCACAGCCCTGAACTCACAACTGATCATCCGTGACTGTTTTCTTTACCCTGGATGCGTGCCATAAAAAGCACTGCGTTCGGCTGAAAGCTTTAGTTGTGACTTCAGCATTGTGTCTGTTTGTTAACTTCTTGTTATCCCTTTAACGAGCTGGTAATGTTTGTTTTTGTTTTCCAGCCCAGCTATAGACAACGCACTTTACACTGAAAGATGGTGCCGCAGTTGAGGCGCTGGGAAAAGCAAGGAAAGAGATGGCGTTCGCATAGAGCAGGGTGCACATGCTCCCAGGCTACTGGTCTGATGGTGTTATCAGTGGCTGAATGTCACCCGTGCGGTCCAGAGCATGCAGCTGCTCAATAGCGTTGCAATCAACGACAGCATAAACTGTCTCAAGCAAGAAATTTCCTTCTTTAACATACTTTAGCCTGAAAGGCAGTGTCTATAGTGTTCCGTCAACACGGAATGGTAGTTGCCACTAAGTTCCACCCAGATGAAGTGAGAAGTGTGTAAAGTTTCATCCAGGTGGAGTGACAACCAGCCAATCAGAGCCAATTTTTCGTCATGGGCTTTGCTGTAGAAGTTACATATACAATAATCCCTCATTAACTCAAACTTGAATATCTCGAAATATCAATCAAGTTGAAACTTTTTTGCCGTGCCTCCCATAGAGAGAGAGAGAGAGAGAATAAACATTTATTTCTGAAAATTGGGTGAGGGTAAAGGAGGGTGTTAAAGAAGAAGACAGGCAAGGGTGGCCGTCCTAGTCTGGTAGGCCACGTGCCATGGCTGCTGACCTAGCCTGTTCGACCAGTGCAGCCTGGTCCTTGAGCTGGCCGCTGTGCACGCTGGGTGGGGGGTGAAAGATTAGTAGGGCACTGCCATACCAAGTGGAGTGTTCTCAATGGGGAGTTGCAGTGTCTGCAGTTTAGGGAGTAGGTGGTCGGAGACATGAGGTGTAGATGCCGGTGGTTGTAGAAAGTGTTGGTCTGTAGGCGGCGCCTAGATCCGAGTGTCGCGATGGGAAGGGAGGGGCGAGGTGGTGGGTAGGAGGCGGCGGGACTGGTGGTAGTGGGAGAGTATATCGGCGAATGGTGGGGTAAGGCTGGAGGGTAGGGGTGTCGGGGGGTGGTGGGTAGTTCATCCCCTCCGGCAATGCCCGGTAGGTTAAGGCACGTGCAGTGGTGTGAGCCACCTCATTCCCCGGAAGAGACGAATGCCCGGGATCCATACGTACGGTTGTTGTCCGGTAGTGTGGGTCCGTCGGGTGAGGATGGAAAAGGGAGAGAGGTTGGGATACGACCCAGCGACGGCAGGCGGATTGGGAATCAGTCAAGGATGGTGATGTTGCACAGCAGGCGTGTGTGCATTGCGAGTGCATGGCCACTCTCCGCATGTGTATATATAGATGTGATAGATTCCCCTAATAAATCCACTATCGAACTAGGACAGTTAGCAATTATGACATGATGCACACAATGCACACCAACACACACACCACACTCCTCTGCTTACGGATGTTAAAGTCGATGGTTCGAATCTCCTGAAGATTTTTCTTTTTTTTTTTGTGGCTGTGGGTAATGTTTTGTGATAGATATATACTTCGCACCCACTTTGCAATTGTAACACGGAGATAGCAGTTGGTCATGATTTTTACTGAACCGGTCGAACCGCTACCGCTAAAATGAAGCCAAGGCCGACATAGCCATCGCTGCAGTTACGCCCTATCATCTCTAATTATTAATTTATTACTAGTTAACAACAGTGACTCTCGCTAGTCAGTGAGCGGAAGCAGTTTGGCCGGGGGAGGGGGGAGGGGGGGTAAAAATCAAGAAAGACTGTTTTGTTGCGAAGTCAGCGTTAGACCAGCGTTTCCTCTGGACGGAACTCCACTTTTCCACTTCGGGTACCGTCGTCTAGATGGTACTTTAACATTTGTTTTCACTGTTCAGCCTGGACGGAACGCTACGCACGGCCTATCCAAAAACCTCGCAAGACAGCAGATCTCCTGGTAGCGTTAATTTGCACACAATCAATTTGATAACGACTCACGAAAATAGCCGTGTGTAATCGCGCAAGGCTCGCATTCCGACTTCGGGGCAGCAGCTGCACTCGATCGCCACCACCGCACGACTCGCAAGGCGTTAACTACCAAAGAACTTATTTCAAACATGCACGGCGCAGACAGGAAGATGAGCTCGTGAAGCTAGTGCCTTCTTACGTTTTGTCACCGTAAACTTCCCAAAACATAACAATGCCATGACGCGTGTTGCTGTAGACGAAATTCCGGAACAATAGCGTCAAAACAAAATTCCAGCTTATTTTTACGTGCTAGGGCTCGCCACTGCACATTAGGTACTTAATGCTAGCTGCACACTCATTTTTAGAAATCGAATGTGCAGTAAACTACGGCAAAACACTTACCGTAATAACTCATTGCCGCAGGAGCAAATTGAGCTGCCGCCTTCTCCGGAAAAAAAAGTCAATGCGTTCGATTCACCTGCTCGATGTAATTTAAAGCCTGGAGGTGCTGGAGCTTCTTCGATGTGCAGTCGTAGAGCTGCTCCGAGCAGTTCTTGGGCAGCTAGCAGTCTTGGACCGGAACTTCCGGAAGATTTGTCGTCTGCTCGTGCGACACCGCGCGCTGGCGGATAGCGCTATGTTCCTCTGCCCACACGCGTTACAAAACAAGTGCCACAAAAGGATCATAAATAATCACTGGTTACAAAGTACTTTAGCGGCTAGCTTTGTTAGTATATGAAATGACTAAAGATTAAAAGGACCTATTGGAACTTCCTTTTCCTCACCCGGCCCTTGTAGCAGACGACGCTATTCATCATCATTTTTGTTCTGCTCTTCACGAGCTGTCGCGTATGCTCTCGTGGTTGCGCCGGCTCGCCCCATTTCTAGCGCATTACATAAAAGCCTCATCCGAAGAAGGCATGGAAGAAGGCGTGCTCTTCGCTCTTTGAGGACCCAGAGTTCCAATTCCTACAGCGAAACTATGAATTCGAAAGCATTAGGGTGTAATTACCGGACGGGCCCTTGAAGAACCGGTTACCCGCTACACCTGCGCATGCGCACAGCCAGTTTTGCCGCGTCTGCGCACGGGCAGTGGCGCGTGTAGCGGGTACCGTGCCGGGAGCAGTTAGATATCCGCTCTGCTATAACTCAATCCCCTTTGTCTTTTTGCCCCCGCTACCCCGCTACTACTGCGCCGCCCTACTCAGCTTACGAGACTTTGTCCGCCCAGACAACAGCTGCAACCCATTTGGACCTTCTTACCCCACTTTCCTCTTATCCCATGTCGGCCACCCTCTGTTTAGTAAAGTTTGTTCAACCTATACGTATAACCTCGCCAATACTACTTGCATTAGCAGGGAGGTATACTTTGCTACCTACTTCTGTAAATAGCATGCTGGAATTACTCATCCAGTTTTCGGGACAAGTCTGCAACACAGGTTTCAAAGACGCAGGCTGCAATTTATGAAATAAGCTGCAGACTGCAACACATTTTTCACACGGTTCATGTTTTACTCGCTAGATCTGGTTGTGCATGCTAGGAATGCTTGTTCATCTCGCTTCCTACCGAGACACGTGTACGGAATTTCCTTTGCAATTCAGTTTTGCCCTGTCGGACATTTAACATAACATTTCTTGCTTCCGCAGGACGCAGATCGTTGTCCTACTGTGTTAACTGATATTTTTTCATCAACAGCTAAATTTTTTGTAGTTTCGCGCATTCAGCTTCTGCATTCACTGGTGCAGCACATCAGTCAAACACGCACAGAACACTTGATTTTGCCTGCACACCAAACAGCCTTTGTGATTAGCTTTCGCCTTCCTTACAAAATTGAGGGCCAATCATCAAAACCGGCTTTCGAGGTGATACTGCGACACCTATGTGTAAACATGGCTGCTTTGTATCCAGCAAATCAAGGCGGAAAGTTGAGCGCAGTGCAACCGTGCAACTCTGGTGTCACAAGGTTGCAAAATAAGGTTGGGCCATACCTGCACTTTTTCGTCTGCTTCTGTATTGGCAAATTCAAAAGAACGGTGCGGGAGCACTCGCAGATTGGAGGCAAGTGCTGCACTGCCTGAATCGTTCCGAGCGCAGCAAAACCAGACACCTTCCACATGTATTCCATTTGGTTGTGGGCACGACCTTGTGCTCCAGCACAGTTTTCTTTATATATATACTAAAGAATAAGTTGGTGATAGCCTCAACACAGCTTGCTCAAGGCCCTCCGCCTTCAGAGGGAATCATGGGAATAAGTACACTGTGGGAATAGTAATATAGATTTGAACTAGCTTCATAATTGGCTTGAACATGTTAGTGAGTTAGACAACATGTAAGCGCATCAAAGAAGACAAGAAAAGGTGTTTATTTACATCGAGGAAATAAGGCACATTTTTTTTTGGCCTCACTATAACAGTACTCGGGAGGTACACACACCCTACAGCTATAAATGCGACACTCCTCTTCGAGTACAGGTGGCCCATACGAGCATGAAGGCAAAGGTCTAAACAAGCCGTCATGTAAGCTTTCGGTATTAGCGAGAGGGGAAGCAGTTCAGTCAGCCACCAACGATGCCTAGTCGTCGTTTCTGCAGCACACGCCACAAAGCACCAGAGGTGGCATCCAGTTCAGAAGTACTGGGCACGAACGAATTTTCAATTTTCAGTCCAAATTAGTCTTGCATGAACTTTTCCGTGTGCTGTTTCTTTGCACTGTTCCATTGCCAGTCTTGCTGATTGTCCATTCAGGCTCAGATAACAGATGAAAACGCGAGAGAGTACTTTCCAATCGCAAGTGTTGTTCGTGCAAAGATGTACGTTCATGTGTTACCGTAAAAAGAGAAACAAGAGCCTCACGCATCGGGCCACTCATGGGTCACTGGGGGAAATGGAGACCAACCTACAACAGGCAGCCGACATTGCCTGTGAATACGCACGACAATGTGTCCTAGTGTGTGCACCGCAAAAACCTGAGCTGCTTATCGTGTCACCACGTAAAAAACTCCCTTCCGGGTCGCCAACCATCTCCCTAGAAGTGGATGGCCACCCTATTGTTCCAACTCAGCAGGTGAGAATCTTAGGCATGCTTCTACAAGCGGATCGCTCCAATACCAAACTGCTGGACCACGGAGCAAGTCTCCCACATGATCCGCAGGGTCAGCACAAAAACGAGAGGTATGCGAGAGGCGGATGTGCTAAGGCTAGTCGAAGCCTTTGTCATCTCTAGGATTACTTACGCCATCCCCTACGCTGTGCTCTTGAAGGCTGAAAAGGACAAGGTAGAGACTATCATACGCAAGGCATACAGCTGGCGTTGGGACTACCTGTCAGCACCTCGACACAGAGAACTACTACACTTGGGAGTTGTAATACCTTGGATGAACTCCTCAAAGCTCATCACATGAACCATTATTGACGTCTGAGTTCCACCTCCACCGGCAGAACAATTCTGAACCAGCTATGCCTGCGCTCACCGATTCAACACCCACAGGCTGATGCGACTCAGCTTCCGCACGAGATTCGCCAATTTATTGATGTGGCCCCACTGCCCCGGAACATGCATCCAACACACCACCAGGATCGCAGAGATGCCAGAGCGAAAGCAATCTTCAAACGGTACGGCAAAACTCCACCACAGTATACACGGACGCAGCATCCTATCCCGGGAGGAGAGCTATGACCGCTGTTGTGACTACAGCTCAAGCCCTCCTCACAAGTGCATCAATTCCTACCACCCATGCACTACAGGCAGAAGAAGTGGCCATAGCCCTAGCAATTGCTCAAACCCCTGCAGAGATCATCATTACAGACTGCCAACATGCTGCGCCACACAAATTCTACTGCAGCATACCTCCACAACACCGTGTAAGGATTATTTGTGGCTCCCGCCCATGCCCGACGCCCCCGGCAACGAGCTGCCCACCAGCATGCCCGAGATTTGACCGCACGGGCTAGTCGGGAGTTCGGCGAGCATGGCGTGTCTGTCCCCTTTTACGATACACAAAATCACGCAGCACTACCCGCCTGCAGCAAAACAATGTACCCTCCTCCTCACAAAAGAGCAGACACACCACCTTCGATGCATCCAAACCAACAGCCTTTCCCCACCCAACTAGAGCACACATTCTGGCCCCCACCCTCTACTCCTCGGAATGCCGCTTCGGTGAGGCTCCGGGCACCCTTACACATTGTGTGGGGCTGGGAGAAGACCCCAACTACCCCCACTGCCTTTCCCCTCCCCTGAGCACTGGGAGAGAGCACTGTCCAGCTCGGACCCTGATGACCAGCTTTGGCTGGCTGAAGAGGGGCTCAAGAAGCCGGACGGATCTCAAGGGGTCCTGGAATGAGGACTCTTCCCCAAGGCGAACTGCTTTATAGGGACGTTTATTCCTCCTCCTTCCGTCCCTCTTGTCTATGATTTTTTCCACACTGTGGATAAGATGGACAAAAACCAGCTAGCTGAGCTGCTTACAATGACAGCGTGAGGCCTCAATTTCAATCCGAGCAGAGGTTAACCGGACATGTCCCATCAGGCACCTCGGCTAGCATAACTTCATATTATGAGGTTTAACTAACACGAAAAAGCCACACCTCAGCTATGACGTGCGCTGTAGTGGAGGGCTCCGGATTAATTTTGACCACCTGGGGACCTTTAACTTGCGCAAAAATCTCGGCACAGCGGTTTTTTTCACTTTTCACCTCCATCTGAAACTGGCTAGCATCAAACTGTGTTTATCAGTCTGTCATTCCAACGAAGCAGTGTTTTCTTTCAAAGCAAAGAACCACACACGCACACAACAGCAAACGTTCCCTGGCTGAAATTTTTTGACAGCCGTTTATTACCAAATCTTATCGCAGAAAAATTAATAACTCCATCCGGTGGTGGCCAGGCATTATGGGCTGCTGCTCTTCACAAAAGGAGTTTCCTCGTCACCTGTAGGTGGGAAAAGAAAAAGCAATGCAAAACAGAGGGTTACTACAGAGGCTGCTGCAACGTTAGCGACTATGGCTGGCTTATTACTCCTAACGTTCCAAAGGGACACCTTGCACCAGACAATTCCAAATGACATTTTTAATCCTGCCAGACTTCCGTCCCACAACAGTAGTGAGGGAATTATCGGTCCGTTTACCAGAGTAAATAGGAGTTTTTAGATTTGCTTTATTTTGCTGCTCTCAACCATTAAAGGAAATCGCACACATTGGGCTCGATACCGCACAATGGCACCACCATTCCAAGGTGGTCATCTTGCCCAAAATGGTCGCTGGCTTTCCCACAGTAGGCAAAGATAGTTTGTACTCAATTCCTAAATAAGCAGGCAAGCGCCGTCGCCATCTTTGACGTCAAACAAAATAAATGGCCGGATGTGACCTTCGATATAAAGTTTGAGCACATTTGGTGACGCGGTTTAATGGTGACATGGTTTAATTGTGGTCGCCCCCTAATTACACCTACAACAAAATGCCCATTCACGTTACCGGAGCTACATACGGGACAATCGTCGAGTTTGAAACTCGGTTATAGTGAAGGGAGTTCTAGCGCCAGTGTTTAGGCAAGTCGCGCTTCAACACGCGTGCTGCCATGTACCCTGGAAAGTGTTCCACCATTACTTGGCTTAGTTCATGAACAGGCTCAAAACTTGCCTCTGGCTGCGAAGGAACAGTAGTTTTGTAAGTGATCAATTCAAGTTGCTTAAATGTTTCTAACAAACGGAGCTCCAAGAGTTATTGTCAGGGATCACTTAAAAGCCTGAGACAGGAAAGAAGAAGAAGAAGAGAAGAAGAGAGAGAGAGAGAGAGAGAAAATTGCCATTTTTTGTTGATTTTTGGGTTCAGGAGGGAAAAGCCATGTGGTAAAAGCCAAGCGAAGTTGGACAGGAGTGCTTCTAAGCTGCTGAGCAGAGCCAACTATGGTTAAGACAAAACAATGACTGTTACAAACGATTCATGCCCCTTTGTCCAACCCTGCTCCAGCAATGCATTTCTGACTAAGCAGCACTAGAAGGGGAGGCAGACTCACCGCACAGGTCACGTGGTGGACTTCTTGGTGTCCCCTTCGCCGTGGCCTCCAGCGGTGCCCTCCTCGTCATCCTCGTCGTCGTCCTCGTCGTCGTCCTCGGCCTCGTTCTCCGTCTCAAACGTGTTGTCCGGGATGTCGTACAGCCGGATCACGGGCTGCATGCAACCACACGCGCCAGGCACAGGGGTGATCAGGGTGAACAGCGAGACAGTGGGGCTCTCCGATTGTCACTTTCAGACTCACCGAGGACTCTTAAAAGGCAATCTGGCATTCGCTTTTCATACATGTACAGTGAACGCTTGTTAACTGGAACCCCAAACAAAATTTCTGGATAATTCTGTATGATTTTGCCCGACTGGGCTCCATAGCAGTCTACGCATGACGCAACAAAACTTTATGACAGAAGGCGGACACATAGGTTGGCATGAGGAATAAAGGAAGGTGCGGGGGAGTTTAAAGGTTACATTCGGCGGTCGACGCCTGAGGAAGAGCGCGAACTCCCATTGAGAGAGGAGCGTCTGCCGTGTAGTGGCAGGTTGCAGCGGCGTTGTCCAGTCCACAAGCCCCTGGACTCCGGGGGGAGGGGGGGGAGGAGACACTCTGAGCCACTTCACCAACACATCATTGGTTAGCGCGGCACCAGCCCGTGCCTTGTGCAGACGCACTTGTGCTCCTAGGGGCAGTCCAACGGGTAGGGGAATGGGGTCTGGTGGAACCAAATCCCGCAACGACTGCTTGGACGAATGCCTGGCTGCAGCCTCTCTGCTTCTGAGGGGTCGGGGTTGTATAGTGCGAATGGGAGAGGTAACGCCGGGTTGGAGCGGAGTTCAAAGTGCTCGCTTGCGCACGCATAAGCGGTCTCGCTGCCGATCCCACCTGCATGTCCCAGGACCCAGAGTCTACGCATAAAAAATCCTGTTACTTCAAACGTCACTAGGTTCCCCTACAGATAATTTGAACCACATGCAAGAGCGCACCAGCAGCTTGGCGCCTGACAAACGGCCAGAGAAACGAACCCATTGTCTACACAAGGCAGCGTCACCCCTCGAACAGAGAGGAAAGGTAAAATAGGGTAAGACCAATCTGAAACCACCATGGAGGGCGTTTCGGAAGGTGTATTCTCTCCGGACAGCACCAATGTGGACGTGAGTGCAGTGGGTGGGGTGCCAGAACTTGTTGCTGCCCGTTACAGTGGAACCCCGCTACAACGAACTCCGCTTCAACGAAAGTTCCGCTTCAACGAAAATTTTAAATTTCCCGTCAGCTAGCCATAGAAGTCAATGCAACAAAGCCCTCGCCACAACGAACCATTTGTCAGGCTTGCTTTAGCCTCAACGAAATTTTCGATGATTTGGGCTGGGTTCGAACAATTATTTTACAATAAAATAAGCATAGCGCCAGCTATCTGTAACTTTTTATACATTCAGGACATTTAGTTTCAAGGAAAACATGCGCGGCGCGCCCACACCGCCACCCAAAACAAAACGAAACAAAACAAAAACACATAGGCGGACGCCATTGTTTGATGGTGATAACGATGTGCCTGGCCGTCTTTACATGAGGCGCAGGCCCGGTTCGCCAAGCCGGAGCTACAACCAATCCGTATCCAGTTGAAATCGCACGAATGTGCTCCGCTGCTGGCGCGGCGCCGTCATGTATGCGTTCCGAGCAGCTGTCCCTGCCGTTTTCGTTCTACCATTCTTCATAGCCAAGAGCAAAAATCATGTATGCGTGTTTGGTCTTGAACCAAGTCATCCTATCTTAGTCGCCAGCGCGCGTTCTTGTAAAATGCAAGCGCGCGCGTCTTGCCTGCCAAGGTCAGTAGCTGCCGTGCCCTGTCAGAGAATAAGATAACGGCACTGCTCCTGCCACAAGCGAGAGGGGGGCTTCTGACGGCCCAGCAGCTATCTGCAAGTAATCAGCTCGGTGGACATGCCTTGTTGTACAGCAATACGTTTTGCGCCTGCATTTCTTCACCTCCCTCCGTAACGCGATCTTTGCGTGCAGTGAAAAGACAGATAACCATTTGTATGTTTGTTATCAAAATAAACACGAGGTTACTGAGTGTCACTCCTTTTTCTAAACATTGTATTATGCTGCCAATGATGCTGAAACATACGGGGCTATTTTTCTGGCCTTTCCGTGGTGTGTTGGGGCAGATTTCACCTCAACGAATTTGCGCTTCAACGAAATTTTTCGCGCATCCGGTCAATTTCGTTGTAGCAGGATTCAACTGTACGACGAAGAAAGTGAAGGTCGAACCCCCCAGTGCGATTATCCACTCTGAAGCGATGGTCGGATGGATTGCTGCCTGTATCCTTGAGGTTTGAAGAAGGCAGCCTTCGGTTGCATTCCCTCGCTGCAGAAAAGAGTGCTGGCTCAGCTTTAAGGACAGAGGGCAGGCTGCATACAAGGTGTTTTCCAAGCAGCACAGTGCTTACACGCCCTACGGCTTCCCCTTGCAGTTTGAATTACGAAGCGTTTACTGTACTTCTATGGCATGCGGAATTCTCGGACTAAAGCATTTACTGTATTTCTATGGTGTGGGGAATTCTCGGGCTAACTGCAAATTATCTGCGATGGGTTGGTTTCGAGACCAAATCGAAGAGCTGCTGAGATCAGCTTGGCGAAAACATCTGGTAAAAGAAGCTTTTGAGGGAGCATATTTTCAAATGACTCCCTTCCCAATTTCGTTGCAATCAGACAGGATCCTGAGGAAGTTGGAAACGACAGATTGGACAATTTTCTCTCACAATCTCGATCAATAAGCGTTCCCTGGCCATTACAGCGGCACTTGTTACGAACACCCCTGAAGACGACGTGCAACTTTGCTTTACTAGAAAGAGTGAGCACTTCGTAACTCAACAGAACTCTCCACTCACTCTCCGGAGATTCCAAAAGAACTATGCGGAACGCGATTGGTGCTGTGCAGCCGGAAGCGGAAACCGGGCCTCAAGTGACAAACTCCAAGCTCAGCTTTCCACTCGGATAGAAGTGGACGCGGCAAGACTTTCTCGTGCCCACCTTGTTGGGGTCCTTGAGGATGAGGTACTTTCCCTCGGGCAGGCGCATGCAGCAGTCGATGATGCAGCGCAGGATGCCCCAGGCGTTGTCCATGTTCAGGTTGATCTGGTCGGCAAACTCCTTGGGCTTGAACTGCTGCGTGCCCAGGATGGCGTGCTTCGAAGAGTCCCGCACGTGCACCCGCGACACGTACCTGCCATCGTGGAGCAGGAGCAGAGCAGGGGAGGGGAGGGGAGGAAATGTCATCTCAGCTCTTGCACTCACTCGGCAAGCTTCCTCACTCCTCTCGTTAATATACCAGTGCTTCCTCCCTATCCTACCTGTAAGCTGCCTCACCTGACACAGAAGTGCGTAATGTGGAAACTTAGAAAACTAGCCAGCAACTTGGGTTAACTCAGTTCGCCTTGCGTTCACTCAGACAGGCTTAGTTATGGCGTCCGTCACTGCAGAAGACACCACTGGTCTCACCGTACAAGGAGTCAACCACTATCTCTCACTAGAAAAGGATCCTCAGCACAGGGCGAGGTTCTTTCAGATCCTGAAAGGAGTGCCTTCCAGTTGAAGTGCCATCACCCAATCACCCCACGCTTCCTCCCCCACTGCCCCAAGAGGAGAAGGCCCTTCCTTACCCGAACTTGATCTGGTCGGAGCCCGCGAGCAGGGCCTGCACGGTCCACTTGGCCAGCTTGCAGGAGTTGTTCTTGAGCTCGTTGGCGAGGACGGCCCCCCGCTGGGTGTCCAGCTTCTGGCGCCAGTCGATGCCGCCCGAGTAGCGCGGGTCCCACTCGTTCAGCGCCTTCACGCTCACAAACTGCAGCTCCCCGTTGGGGCCCACCATGGCGCCGTCGTGCTCGCACCGCACCACCAGGCCCACCCCGTCGCCCAGGTCGAACTTGCGGTACCTGCACGTCACCGGTCACGAGACAATTCCATTTCCCGGAAAGGCACAGCAAGTGAGGAGAACTCTACTCTCTTCTGAACTGCTAAAGTGTTCAACCGTTCTTCCTCAGTAGCTTAGGAGCAGAGGTCCGGGTTTTGTGCTCATGTCTTTTCCACCTAGGACGCATGATTTTTTTGTTTACTGCAAAATGGTCTCTTAGCTAGAGGGCATTCTTTCCTTCATTAACTGTGGTTTGATACCTTTTGGAGCATTTACAGGTGGGGCACAGCAACTCAACATGTTCGATTGATGTTGTGCAGCACAGCAGAAATGCGTAACTTATGGTACCTATCGTGGAAAAGAATAGCACCCCCACGTCACCCACAGTGCACCCGGGAGGATGTCATACGACAGTAATGGCGGGAGACCTCAAGCTATATGTCGGCCTTGGAAAAGTGGTTACAACACACCCGCTATTTAGGTAGCAACGTTTATCAAAAAACAACACAGTACCCAGTCCTTACTACAACTTGTCTGTCATGAAACTGCAGTTTCGAAACCGACTTATGTTTCCCTGTGTTTATTTGACACCATGAGTACCCCAGTGAACTGGTTTCATTTATATGCCCATCTATTTGCTGTCAGTCGTGCGTTGTATCGCTGCTCACTCCTGCCAAGGATCTACTCTCAAAGGTTGGCAGTGTTACACAAATAAACAAATAAGTGTCTTCGATCAACTTGCATTTTCAAAGTGCTGAATTCTGTGCACTTGAAATTTTGCACAAAAATCGCTCTCTGCCCACACGTTCCTGGTGGACCCCAGCCTATCTTGGAGAAGAAGCAGGCTAACCGTTTTCTTATTGGTGAAGTGGCAGCATCCCTGCTGGAAAAGCAGCACTCCACTACACATCACTGTAGCCAAGGCACTCTTGGCATGCCCAGCTTGGCCCCATTTTCACTGCATTTCCTCGATATCTCTCTTCAAAAGGACGTAGAATGGGGCTAGTTGGTGATGTTTCATATCGAGTTGCGCTACGCATACAAAGACAAACGGGACGCTAACAGGACTGGGATCGAGGCCCAAACTTGCAATCGTTTATTACAAAAGGTGACAAAAACGGGGGATAATGTTTTTTATCGGCTTTTGCCGCAAGCGCAAAGTCTCGCTCTTGTATATATACTTAGGCATCCCCCGTTTTTGTTGTCTTTTGTAACAAACAGTTGCACGTTTGCGCCTCATCCCAGTCCCGTTAGCATCCCATTTGTCTTTGTACACGTAGCGCAACTCGACATGGAAGATATTTCTTTTCCATTCTTTTCTAAAGGCTGTCCAAGAAGATAGCACTCGGACAGTCTCAAAAGTTTGAACCCCAAAAATTCAGGCAGGGAAAAAGAAAAATGGTGAGGCAGGATTGAGAATGGCGCCCAAGAAGTGAGAAAGGCTGCAGGGCATACGGGGGGCCAGAGAGTTTGCGAGAGCGCTGGACGCACCTGTAGGCCACCGAGGCCACTTCGCCCTCCTCGTCGTCTTGGATGAACGGGTTCACGTTCTCGAAGCTGTGCTTCTCTTCACCCTGACGAGAGAGGGGGAGAGAGAGAAACAAAGAAAGGAAGATTTAGAAAGGACAGGCGGTGTCTACAGGAAAGGTAAACCCATACGCACACCCATTGAGGCACTTCACAGCAGAACAGGCGGCTCCACAAACAAAATTTGACACAAACATCCGCATGAACCGACCTAAAAGGTTAAAAGATACCGTATTTACTCGAATCTAACACGCACCTTTTTTTCCCGGAAAAATAGGTCCCACAATCACGTGCGCGTTACAATCGAGTACGACTCAAAACTGCGGCGCCGTATCGCCATCGACGTTTCAAGATGGCTGCTTGACTACTCAATGCGTAGCTTCGTAGTTGGCCTTTGTTGTCTGCGTAGTCTTTTTTTTCTGCGTTCTTCTGTTCTTTCCACCATGGAATTTCCTACTGCGAAGACACGGCGGGCCCACCCCGATGGTGCGTTTAAGAAGGAGGTAATCTTGTGCGCGGAAAGCGATGGAAATCGGGCCGCGTCAGGTGCATTCAGTGTTCCAGACACTTGCGTGCAGGACTGGCGCAAACGGAAGGGGAAAATTTTCGCCAGCAAGGCGACATGGAAAGGGTTCAGCGCACCAAAGTGGGGGCGATATCCCCAAATAGAAGACCCGCTGGTGGAGTACATGCAGCAGCAGCGAGCAGCTCAGAGACCCGAACGACAGAGCTGCCGGGGCAGCGATGGCACTGCCCCGGACCATTGTGTGACTGTCTTCTGGCAATAACCGGCACATTTCATTTCGTGCCACCTTTGGAATAAACCTTGCTTGCTCCAAGTTAGAAAAAGTTCCATTTCTGTATTAAATAATGAAAGGCTAGTGCGCGTTACAATCGAGGACATAGCATTTTCTTCTTCTTCGGACCACGAAAAAAGGGTGCGCGTTACAATCGAGGGCACGTTAGATTCGAGTAAATACTGTACTTCTTGGTGGCAGGGAGCCCTCCAACCTTGCAGTGCAAAGCTCAGCTGTGGCACAAAATTTAAGCTCTGACAAAAAAGCACGCACATGAAAGCAGCCATGTGCGAACAGTGCTTGTTTCGCAAATGCAACCAGTTCTGAGACCTGCAAGCTGACTTTCCTTTCCCAACAACATGTAACCGTCTCGACGTAATGACAGAATTCCCACCAGCTGTCAGTACATCGCCACCTGTGGAGGCAGTATGATTGCATTAAGTGGCGGAACACCTGCTTTATTGAAACCATTATGAAACAAACTACACGACAATGCATTTTAAAATATTTCTACGGGAGTTATGTGTAAGTGTCCTTGTTCAATCAATACAATAAGTCACCACCCATAACCCATAACACCAAACAGCTTTAGTCTCCCACCTTCGCACCAGTGCAAGGGTTTGAGTTTTTTTTTTTTTTTTGTTGCACTCTGGAAGTTCTCAGTCTCTCAACCATGCACATTTCAAGCACACAAACTAAAGGAGCTGCGGACCCTTCTCAGTCGCACCGGGCAGCCAGGTTGCGTGCACCTTTTTTATTTCTTCGTACTCTCGTATACTGCTCAGCGCTAAACTTTACGCCACCGTCACGGTGAATGTAAACTGCTGCACTTCCACACATCTCAGCTATCTCTCTGAACACTCCCAATGGTCACTGTAGGAGCCACCTCTCAGAAACAGCAACGTGCACAAAGTGAAACCTTGTCACACTGCACCTAAAACTAACCCCCAGGAGTTTCATTTCAACAAGAAAGGACCATTAACAAAAATAAAATTCCTGCCCAACACATCGCAGCAACAAAAGAGAGAGAGAGAAGAGAGAAAAAAAAAAGTGTGCATGTGGCCTACAATTGGTCCACCGACGCAAATTCAGGTGCTGCAAGTGTGAACGGAAGCAGTCGCCCCACAACAATAGAGAGAGGGGTAGTGGTAGCACCCCCACCAGCAAGCACTACTCACCATGCGGAGCACCTGCTGCGAGAAGTTGTGGTTGATGAAGGTGGCCTCCAGGGCCAGGTTGCGGGGCGCATTGATGCTGTTGCTTTCCTCGTGGGGGGCTCCGACGCCGTCTCGTTCACCGTCAGGAGGTCTGCACATCACAGGGACAACGTTAAGTCCACTAGGTTGTTGTCACCACAGACCTTCTCATGAATGCCAATCCCCCTTGCATCCCCCATCTTTTAGTGGCACGCCCCAACGCTACCACTCGTGCATGCATCACGTAGCATCACATAGATGGCCAATGTAACGTACGCTGCACAGGCTGCCGGCAAAGCATGTTGAAGAGCTTTTCCTTCTACATACTTGCCAAATGTTGAATATTCCACATTACCCCAAATGACACGGCTGGCTTTCTCCACAATGGAATGGAGCAGATTCCCTCGCTCCCAAAAAGCGCCCATAAATGGTGCTTTCGAGGTGGAGTGGCAACATTTCTGTCACTCACAACGGTCTCACATTAATCCCCTTCGAAGTGTGCTAGTAAGAGGCAGGGTTTGGCTCTCGCTCCCGTTTTTGCTCATCAGCGCCATCCACCAGCCAGCCCTGCTCACAAGCACTCTAAACTAGAATTTGAGGCAAGTTGTTTTTGTTTCCACTACAAAAGTAGCTTTCAGCGAGAGGTAACTCTGCAAGCACGTAAGTGATTAGCTCGGAGAAGCTTTGACGCTACTAACGCAAGCGGGCCGCTTACCAAACTCGGAGTCATCCCGTTTGTCAAAGAACAGCTTGTCGTTGACGCGCTGCAAAAAAGGACGACGACATCTTTGAGAACGGGTGGAGGCGAAAGCACTTAAAAAGCAGCTTTATGTCAGCACGCATTTCATTACCCACACTCGCTTCCGAACAATCACTAGACACGCGCAGCCTCCGAGTACCCCTACCAACTTGCTGCAGACGGCTGCAAGACACTGCCCTGAAGGCTGGCACGAGCACCTTTTTCGTGGGACGTGCTCTGCCTGAACAAATGACTCCGGCCCCAGCAGCCAACAGCAGCATAGGCAAGAAAGGCAGATTGCATTGGTGAACAAAGATGTGCCAAATGTACTCTTCGAAAGACTGTTTGAAAGGTTCAACACGCACCTTCTTCCCTTGCCCATATAACTTATTTTTGCGCGTGTAACCAGCCCCTGCATATAAACCGCACCCCCACTTTCCATTGGCGAATAAAAAAAAAAAAAAAAAATCCCTGCGTATTGCCTGCATATTTTATACACAAAAGGATGAACCAAAGCTGCTACTCAAGCAACATTACACATTTGTTTATGCAAAAGAGCTAACCTAGCTGACTACGTGACTAGATGAATTGTCACATACGTTTTTTCAGGTTGGTGTACTGTTGAGCTGTGTGTGCAAACTGAGCACAGTCAATGGGATAACAGTGGCTTGGTCGCTGTTACTGCTATAGGGCATCACGGCCCAATGCGCATTGCGGTGAAGCTGCACCAAAGGAAATACCTCGCTTATAATCCGCACCTCTACTTCTTCACCCCTGAAATTTTCGCATTTTTGGTGCGGGTCATAGACACGAAAATACGGTAGCCGGTGTGTAAAAAGAAACCACGAGTCACACTTACAATCAAAATTAGCTGGTTATGCACCTCAATCTTTGCGCATGCTAAGAATACGTCCCCAAATATTGAGCCCGACTAACCAAATGCATGTTTGGTAAGCTTTGTAAGAGCGCAGTAAACAGCACCGTCGATTGCAACCCCCCCAGAGTGATGGAAGAAAGGAGCCCACCTGCACCACAATGTCCCAGGAGTAGACGGATCGGCCGGCACACATGAGGCAGGCGATGATGGCGTCCGTGGCAAACACCTTGTTCGTCTGCCCCTCCGTCTTGGCCAGCTGCCAGGTGGGAAGGGAGGAGGAGGAGATGAGACGTGGGACGCTTTGATCTTTGTAGAAGCAATGTGACGTAATTTTTGTAGACGTAAATTTTGTGACACACACATGGTCAGCTGTTACGGGCTGCCCAATTCCAGACACACGCCGCACCAGACGCACTTTGATTAAGTGAATGTCAGCACAATTATTTCAGTTCACGTCTGACCAGATGTCGGATTTCATGCACCACTGAGACTTCAAGGGTGCACGGGAAACCGGGAAACTGGGGCAATTCCGCCTCTCTCTCCTGTCTGCCGAGTGAACGTGTAGTGGTCATTCCTGCCCTGGAAGTAACTTCAAAAAACAACCCCTCCCCCTCCCACTACCAAAGAAAAAGAAAGTTAGCAGAGAACAAGTTTTAACTGGTTGCAAAATACTAGAGGTGCCCAAAAAGCAGCCATTACGAATGACCCACTTCAGCAAAATAGAACTGCACAATACCAAAGAGCACCCTTTCGCAACAAGAAACCATTCGCCACAGAAATAAGTCCGACGGCAGTGTTCAAATAGCTATCACTTCCTCTCTTACTGGATTTCAATCCTGTCAAATCCAGCGAAAAAGCCGCTCTCCGTTTCATGGGTTGTCCGTGGCTACGCCACCAAGGCCATGCATATCACGTAGCCCACGTCTCCGAGTTCCCCTTCAAGCAGTGGAGACCTGGGACATCACCTTCTGCGGGAACTTTCAGGCCACTCGATGGAGAAAAGTGGGCTAGCTGGTGACTGAACTTTGACCGGGCAAAAAGCGCACAAAAAAAGAACACTTACACAGAATGGTTGCTGGAAGACTTAAAAGTCATCATCTAGCATGAGACAACACCCATCCTGTGTAAGTGTCCGCTCTTGTGCCCCCCCCCCCTTCTCTTTGCGCTTTTTGTCATGTCGAAGGCCTTTCAGACTGTTGCTACACATACAGCAAGCACTGCCGACTCTTAAAGCTGGTGCAAAAACTTCACCATCCTTTCCTAAAGAAAGCTGAGCAAAAGCTCAAAATGTGCCCAGCCTTCACTGAAAGTGCGTCCCGTCAGTCATCAAACCTTCAAATACTCGATTCGCAAACGAAGAACGGAGGACCCATGCAACTAATTTTTCGCGCACTAAGTAAATACATTTACGAACAATCTAAATGTATACCGATACGTGGTTTATGACATCTTCATGATCGATGCATGTATTGCCTTGTATTGAACTGGCAGGGTTCGTACAGGCTTCAAAAGCAAAACTTCAAGGGTTTTCAAGGACTTTCAAGGACCACAAAACACATTTTCAAGGTCCCCATCTAATGTTTTATCTGGGATTATTTATAACCTTTTCCAACACAATGCAAAAGTTTTTTTATTGCACAATACCTAAGCACATTAGTGCACATTTAGATAGGTGCTAACGGGTTCGTAAATGCTCCCCCAGCTTCATTTTTATTATTTCATGGCTGGTATTTCAGGTTTTTTCCTTTTTCTTGGTGTTTTGCTGAGACTGATTGATTTCAAAACTTCATTTATGCTGCGTGCATCTCCTGCTTTGTCAGCAAGAGTATCAGCTGAAATTAAACGGAGCAAGTGTTGCTTCAAGGCAGGATGAACTATGTACACGTCCACCATTTGCACGTAAAAGCAAACGTAGATGGAGCGTATGAGGAACAGCAAACATGCAATGAGCAAGCGTCCGTAGACTAGATGGAAGATGCAAGATAGAGAACAGAAGCTGGCTTTCACTGGATTGTATATTGATATAGACTGGATTGACAAGTGTAATAATGAAAATCTACCAAACTTGTAATTTCATGCAATACACTGAAACTTGATTGTTACAATGTTTGTTTTCATTTGTTAGCACCTAAAATCCACGACAAACACTTTAAATTCTTGTGAAAAGACAGGGCCATTGATTCTCTTTGGAAAAAATCAAGGGTTTTCAAGGACCATTTAAAAATTCCAGGACTTTCCAGGCCTGGAAATTGACACTTCTAAATTCAAGGGTTTTGAAGGTTTTCAAGGACCTGTGCGAATTCTGACTGGTCCTTCTTGGCGATTTCCAAGTAGCCTCTTTGACACAATGGGATAAGCCCAGTTTCACGCACGCTGTGTGTCTGGAGATCTAACCAGAGCTCTGTGGTTGACAAACTGGTCTGAGGGAAAATGCACCACTTTTTCACAGGATGTCATTGTTCCCACTAATACCCCTGTCACACGGCAGATCTAAGGACATTTAGAGCAAATGTCATTCACTCTACACGTCATTAGTTCGGCGCTACACGAGAATACCGAATGACATTTAGTGGCTAACTGAGGTTCGGGAGCGAGTAGCCTCGACTGCAGTGGGGCGTCACTAGAGAAGAAAGTCCAGTAATAATACAAAGAATACTGTTTCTAAAAACTGTTAGTAAACATATTCTCCCCTTTATGTTGTTTTTCAACTAAAGAAAGACAAACAAGTACAAACAAAAAATAAAAACCTCGTCCCCAATGCGCGTGCTACCCTAATACAGATTTTTTCGCTGACTTGTCTTGGCTATTGGTGTCTACTATGTCACCTGAACCGATTAATTTATTTTCATATTAAAAAATAGTCCTTTATTATGCTTTCAAAAAATATTCTGTATGAAAACATTCTAGACGCTCTCGAAATATAATTTTGCAGTTCTTCGAGCTTGCTAATTGTCATTGCTATCACCGCTATCACTCTCAAATGACATTAGTTTCGCCGTGTAGACCCACACGGCCAAACCGGATGTCATTAGCAGCTAATGTCATTCACTTTGAGTGACCTTAGATTTGCCGTGTGACGGGGGTATGAGAAAGCTTCTGCTTTAAAATCTTCCCCCAAAGCGGAGCCTCCGACCCTGACCCTGAGCAACCCTTACCTGTCGGATGATGGGGTCGTCGGTGGTGGTGACCTTGTGGAAGATGCGGTTGATGCGCTGCAGGGGCCGCTCGTTCTTGCAGGTGACCAGGTTGTAGGCCTTGTCGTAGAACTCCACGGCCCCGCACTGGTACACGTCCCGGCCCTCGCCCACCGAGGGCAGCGAGAGCTTGAAGAGGCGCGGGAAGTCCATCTCCTCCAGCACCTTCCAGCTGGGCCGCACGGCCACCGAGGCCTCGCGGTGCTTCACGGGCACCTGGTTGCCCTTGTTGTCGAACTTCTGCCGCATCTGCTTCTGCCACTTGCGCACCTGCTGCATCCGCTCCCTGAAGGGGAAGGGGGGAAGAGCGTTGATCTTACGCATCATCGTCATCCTGCTGCGGGCTTCGAGAGTCTACAGGTGACCGGTAAAAAGCACAAAGGCTCATGGGCAGATTGTCTGCTCCCGCCATTTCCAGTTCGAGAGCTCTCCTGGCCTCGTGTGTGCGTAGTGTTTATCTTTCTCCACTGGGGATAAAAAACGTTCACGCATTGGGAATTCCATACATAACGATGAAACCTACTGGCGCTTCTCTGAAAGGTAAGCACCCTGTGACAAATAAAACAACACGCACACGTGCGCCTGAAAGCCGCCGGCATACGGGAGGGCAAGAGAGGTCTCGAATTGGAAGTGGCGGGAGCAGACAATGTACCCGTGAACCTTTGCACTTTTTACCGGTCACCTACTCCATGCCCCCTTATTTTAACAGCAGAGCTGCTGCTAAAATTGCCTGTTAAAAAGCCGAGCAATATCCGCCCGTCGCACCTGAAAACCTCGCGGAGCAACGATGTCCCCCCGCGTTGCCTAGCAACCCCTGGCGCAGCTGTGCATAGCTTCCCGCTCTCTGCACCATGGCTCCACTCAGTTCAATGGATGCCTCATTGGTTGTTGGTCACTCACACCATAGCATGCAGCAAGAGGATGTTTCTTAACGAGCATCTGTCTGTCAATCTGCCTGTCTCTGTGTTGTGTGTGCGTGCGAACAGGGAAAAGGGATTTTAGTTTGTTCCCTTCTTCATGGTCAGACAACTTCCTGGTTGTACAATCCTACTGGCTGGCTTTGACAAACTCACGCGACTCTTGTTTGAACAGAGCTCTACATCGTTGGTGCACCGGTTTTTACGCCGTTTAGTGTGCCAATGCAGATTGTGCTGCAATATCCATCCCGTTTTTTTTTTCCCCCCCTCCTACTTTCATGCAATGCCTCTGCACGAAATAAGCTCGCACCAGTTGGCCATCGCACCGGTAGGGTCGGGGAGTTCCCGTGGCCTCCGCTCCTCCAATCAATCAGCTACTGTGGCTGCTTCATCCCAACTCGGTGTTAGCTCAACTCCAGTGGCCAAGTGTGTGACGACCAAAGTATGCACCAACTAGCCGGCTTCACACCCCAGAACACATCACAGGGGCATCCCTGCACTGTTAGTATTACAGCAGGGGAGGGTTGGCGTACCTCCCCTAACCCTCTACCAATTCTTACACCAACGTACATGCGTGCACAGACTGACACATCCATAGCCGTAACCACCCTTATTCGTTTGCTCTCTACGCTATGTTAAGAAAGAAAAGAAAAAAATCCAGGACTCACCGCTCGCGGCCCTTGGCGGACTTGGACAGCACCTGGAGCTGCTGCTGCTGGACCAACTTCTGGCGCTCACGGCTACGCAAGTTCCGTTGCTGTGGACAGGCACACACGCATCACAATAAACAACCAGGGACAGCTTCAAACAGGGGGCGCGAAACAGGTGGAACGGGAACGGACACTCCAGCATCGCTTGGACTACTGATCTAGGACTAGTGCTGTGGAAAAAAAAAAAGGAAAGATTTGAACCATGCAAAGTGTGTCTGCAGTCTTCTACAGTACACCTACAATCACAAAGATCTGCTGGACGCATGGGAAAGCACCGTCACGGAGCTTACCTTAATCCAAAAACCAGAACCCCCCATAATTCCTGGACGGGGGGAGGAAATACATCTCTGAATGCTCATGCGTACAAAGGACTCTTACGAAGTTACAACTACCAGTGGCTGTGTAAATGTAGTATACACAGCAGCATTGCAATCTTCGAGGGCACAAAGCCAAAATTGATGTTCATGATGTTTACAATGCACTACCACGTTTCTATCTGGAATCTTGTGCATTGATAGCCACAGTTCTCATAGGCTAGTGCACAACATAGGACATACATGTAGGTGGTACACCCAAGGCAGCCTGAGTGATGCACAGTGAATTAAAAATGCAGCCGTTGGAGTTGGCACCATTGCAGAGGTATTACAATGCTACGATAAGCTCTTAAAACAATGCCTTACCTCTAGCAATTCTCACTTGTTAAATTACTATGGAATAAGAAGGGTCACCCCACTCAGTCACTTACGACCAAGCCGCATTCAATATTAGCAAGTACCATATCAACACTCCACGGGTCCCTTGTAATGCTCTCAGACTCAAGCCCACCACCCTGTGTGGTAGGGAATCCCGAACCCAGCCTGGAACTGGGCTGCAGACACCCCTAAAAAGAGAACTGCAATTCGAGCCGGCCCCTTTCAAAAAGGTTCTTTTTAAAAAATTAAACTGCATGACATCTGACAGAAGATATAGCTCAATGACGGAACGGCACATTGAAAAATATAGTGGAGCCTTTGAGTGGCAAACACCAGTGTAGTGAAGGTACCGACCCACTTTTAGTTGGTACACTTGTCCATCACTGAACTAAAAAATTTATTTCTTCCCTATACTGATTTTTTCACTGATATCTTTGGCTTTTTTTGTGCCTGTCACCACTTTATGGCTTCAGAGTATCTCGCAACTTTGCACACCAGCTCACATAAGTGATGAACTGCTGACACGCACCACACACACAGAAAAGCTTGAATTGCAAAACTGCACTAAACATCAAACGGACTGGAAGGGCAGGCCATTGGTTGCTCAAGAGCATTGAGGTCTGGGCGACAACGCCCGAGCCAAATAATGCACAAACACCATTGTTACAATGTCAACTAACAAGTAGCGCCCCCACACAGTGCTGATGGTTTTTGTGTTTGTACTGGCCTGGCACAGCCACAGTCGGCTACGGCACAAATAAAAATAGTTCATTGTGGGCAAGCGAATGGCTCAGACAGTATGGCTTTTGGCTCTGTTTCTTTCTGCTTTGCGGCCTAATGGCCATCTACAGTCCACGGGAATCAATCGCCTGGTCATCCTGACTTCACCACCCGGCCATCTGGACTTATGTCGCCAATTTGGCATCTTCAACCTTCACAACAGACTTTTTAACTTCGACCTACAACCAGCACGTTAAGAAATAGACACACAAGCCCCATCGGTAAGGTACCGCACTCGAGACGCGGGGGGGCTACCGGTACCGGTACCGACGTACCTTGGTTCATGCGGAAGCGTCCGCGCTGGTGCATGGGCTTGTGCATGCGGGTGGTGTCCACCAGCTGGAAGCTGCTCTCGTCCTCCTCATGGTAGTAGGCGTACTGGGTGCCCGACCCAAACTGGGAGCTGTACTTGTCTGCACGGAGATTAGGAGAGGAGGGGAGGGTCAACAAAGTAATCAACAAGATGATCTCAAAACCACGCCACTTTGAAACGTCGTCAAGTCACTGGTTTGTGCACTCAAAACTTTCCGAAGTGTAGGGTTTCAAAGCTCTCGTGGGGTTTCTAAACGCCAAGAATGAGGATGTTTCTTTAACAACGCGCCTTTAGAAAACAATCTCGAGCAGGCGAACACTGCTGTGAGTTGTTGGCCCTATGGCATTTACAGCTCTATCAGAATACGTCTACAATACAGAGGCTAGTAAAAGGTGCTCTTCTGTTTTGTGCACAACATAAGAAGAGTGGTAATACTACGATCCTATAACAAAACATCTGGCCCATAACATGCGAATCCTAGAACGCAGGTGGGAAAAAAAGAAGTAGCTCCTCATCAACTACATATTCCTGTACACCGATCTAGTGTCCCATAAAGCAATGCTGTCGGGTTGTATACCAGTCTGTTTTGAAGCAATAACGATAGCACAAGCAGCGCTGGGCCAAATTGGAACACCACTACCACGTAGACGACAACAACACAGTTAAGTACACAACCGCATTCCGTCCTATCCGTGTACGCCATCACTTCCTACGACTTAACCGGCGCGATTGAGAATAAGCCCCGAACGATTACTTGTGCACACAGCCCGAAGTTCCGTATACGTGAGGGCGATCGAGTAACAAGCTGTTCCTTCATAACAAAACCTGTCGCACTCACTTGCAGCCCTCCGGTCTTGGTACGTCGTGCCCGTCCAGTCGGCCACCTGCGCGAGAGGGCGAAACGCTTTTCGGTCGCGACAAATACGTGGCGGTACATCGCGATCAACGAACCGCCGTCAAACGCGGCAAGTGACGTGCGGTGGAAGTAAGCATGCCGGCGACTAGGCCTACCTTCCCGAGGCGATCGCTCTTGGCGAAGGGTTGGTAAGGCATGTCCTTGTATTGCTGCGGGATGGCGCAGGGCCCCCAACCCGAGGGGTTATCCTGGATCGCCGGCAGCACGAAGCGAGCCGTCATTGTGGGCGATGAGTTTCTGTTGGGCCCGGTGTCCACTACCATATGCCTCCGACGGACAATCCACCGAAAAAGCGGACCGGAAGCGGCTCCGCGCAGAACCGGAACTGCACGGCTGTCTACAGACTCTAGACAAATGGTTGTGACGTTAAGTGCATGGATAGATGAGGCCACAAACTTCAGCAGCCTGAAGGCATTTTCGTTCTGTTCTGTATTTTCATTTGCCCATTTAACTCCACTGCGAAAAACTGTCCATAAACCTATGCCATAAACTGGTCCTCGGCATGAAGTATTACATGCTATGCTCCTCGGAACGATTCCGGCACTGCAAAGAAAAGATTCAAGAGTACATGGCTAAAAACCTCTGCCTAAAAACTGCATTTAATAAACTAGTGTCCTAGGTTGGCAATAAATCATGTTTATCTCATACATTATCCCCCCAAAAAACTCGGTTTTCCGGGATAGTTTTGTTCGAATTGTGCAACCGCATGAAAACGTACAAACAACAACCTTGCACCACAACGTAGAGATACTGTTCGCTATAAATTTTTAAATGATTTATCGAGTAATTTCTGACCTCTCTCTCTCTCTCTTTTTTTTTTTTCATTACTTTGAATGAATGCCCACCTCCCAGATGGCGACACAGTCAAAACGAAACCATGCTTCGTGGAAAAAATACAAAATACAAACCAAGTGCAAAGTCGCCCCGTGTTTCAATCTGCCAGTGATGCTGTCAGGCCACTCCGTCGTCTGCGTCAGGGCCAGGTACTGCTCATAGCAACTGGGCGGTGTCGGGTTAAAGACCTCGCAAGCTAAAATTGTTGCAGCCGGTAGCTGTCAGCAGACGGTCAGCATGAGGCGACTGTAACCCCTGTAACCTCGACACCCCAAGGTAACGTTGCGTACCCTGCAGTGGAGTGCATTGTTGTGTGCACTGGTTCCTTGCGTTCTTGCAGTTGCAACCGTTCCCGTCTTTCTTCAGGTCGGCGCATTGTAGACTATATTCGCAATGGTTTGTTTCCAGACTGGCGATACGTTAATGTTTAGGTGCTTGCCGGCTAAAACCGGGTGCACGGCTTTTGTTGCCAAACCCGCGAGTGCTCCGTGGGGCAGCGCTGAAATTATTGCAAAAGCATGCTTTTAACACGCCCCCCTCGCTCTTTATTAATGAATAGTAACCTTTATTACCTAGCTGACTGCTTCTACAAGTACCAGTGGTCTAATTCTGTAGCACAGTGGCCGGCCGGTCGTACAGCATGCGAGTAACCTTTTGACGGGCATTCGCACGGCTTCAAACATGCGTTTGCTTTGATATGTAGCCGCTTTGGCGACACCAGAACGTTATAAATGGGTAGACATGAATTGGCACAGAGAAAGTGCAGTGGTGACGCGAAGCTGCTTCGTCGCGCTAGCTTGCAGCCAGACGTGGTAGTTGCAGTTGTTCAACACTTCGAATTCCCTAATATTTGACAACAAGAAAGGCTGGGGACTTTGTCGCCGTGAACAAGTTTTATACCTTGTGGCTGCTTATTTTCGAGGTGTGAGCTTTAGTTTGTCGCCGAAATTTTGTGAAATAAGCGGTCTCAAGAATGCGCACTTTAGTGTGCGTGGCTGACGCAAGTCCGACCATGGTCGGACTTGTTTTTTTTTATTATTATTATGTTATTTCCTTTACGAAAGGGTGGTGGGGGTGGAGCAGTTCATGACCATTCCGAATTCCAAATCCACTATCTGCACACGGACCCAAAAGAACTCGTGGAGCAGCGATTAAAGTATTCTCATGTTGAAAGGCGACGTACTGAAAAATGGGAAACCTCGAATTTGCACAGGTTTGGGTGGCAACTATTGAGTGTAGCTTCTCACAATGCAACCTTCTTTCCTTTAGAATACACAGCTAGGGGCATGCACAATGAAGATAGTTTTTTTTTTTATGTGCTTATTGTCACGTTCGTAATGCTATATCTGTAAACTGAATAAAATGGCTGAGACTGAAGTGCTGCAGTTATGCCGTCCGAGTTGCACTGTGAAGTGGAATAGAGAGAAAAAATTGTCCCTTTTGGCTAAGGCCTCCTCATTCTAGGTGGCCACTTTTAAATTGCGTTGTCAATAAGTTTTGAACGATTGATGGCATCGTGATTTTCACAGTTCTTTCTTGTGCGTTGTCCAGATTCTTTTATCATTCTTGTTATATTCAGGCGTATCTTCCAGTGTGTTACTTTTTCAGCGTCATTGGAGGGGTCACCACATGACAGTTCGACATGACTGGTGGAAAAGAAGACAAAGCTGCTATGTCAGGAGGTGAGTGTTTGAGCAGCCGCAAAGGATTTGAACAGAAACAGCGATTTCGAGTTCAGATGGCAGCATCGTCTCGAAATTTTCGTAAACATCTTTTTTGCTGCCGCAAACGCTGTTTTTATTCTTCAGCAGTGAACAAACACTGTTAACCCTTTCGCTGTCGCTGACGTACCGGTACATTTTTGCATTTCCCCTCCACAATGTCACTGACGTACCGGTACGTTCTCTATTGTGTGTTCTAAAATTCGCACCATCTGTCGAATCTTTGTAAATCTTTGTAGTTGCTTGTATTTTCGCTCGCTAGCTCTCTCGACAGTATATTTAAGAGTACGGAGTGACTGCGCCCACCTTTTGTTGCTGTGGGGCTTGGTTGCTCTGCGTGCTGTTCTTTCTCGGGATGAGTGACCATGTGGCACGCGTGCGATTAGGGTGCAAGGGTTGTTGTGCCATCCACAACGGGTTTCTAGGTTTTTTTTTATTATTTTGTTCCAGCGTCTGCTACGGCGCCAGGTTAGCCCATCGCGCTGTTGCCTCTCAGTAGACCAAAACATGACTCAATCGCGGCTTTCGCTCGCTCGTTTCTGTGCGTCGTGTGGGCTGCTGAAAGTGATCCCTCCATGCGCGCGGTTATTTTCGGATGGCCGACCGTGTGGGCAGGGCCATAGCCAGAAATTTTTTTCGGAAGGGGGTAGTTTTGCTGAAAGCAACAGTAAGTATTGCTTACGTGCTGCCTGGAAAAGATTTCGGGAGGGGTTCGAACCCCCCTCTGGGTATAGGCCCTGCGTGTGGGGCCTTCAACTGCGGACAGGAGCGATGGTTATTCGATTCCGATCTGAATACGAGCTGAGCTCAGATTCGCATTCTGAGAGTTTCTCATCCAAGGAAAGGGTGCAAGTTCCACAGAGTCAGATTCTGATTCTGAAACGGTGGGGTCGTTGTCCCGGAATCGTGCACGGCAAACTGAAATACCTGGGAAAAAAAGGCGATTTCTCACCCACGCTCTTTCCTTTCGACACATTACGTCCCACACGCTATCATAGTCAAATAAATCGCTATGTTCCCTTCCTCATATTTTGGAAACCAAGCCGACACTGGGGGTGCGTCATGGCCAGAAACACCCGACAGTGAAAGGGTTAATCGTGGTGGGGATGCCCAGACCTGTCTTCTGCCATTCAGTCACTTTGGTATGTGCAACGGATTTGCAAGTGGGTATGCTGAATGGTGCTGAATTTGGAATTTATTTCTTTGTGCCTTTTGTATGGCGGGATCTCTTGGAGCGCATATGTTTGAATTTAATTGAAAGACATAAAACTGAAATTGATGTTGTACGCTCCCAAGCTACATTGCTATGAAGACGTGCAATGGTTGCTTTTAAAATAGGGGTGAAAAGTGAAAAATGCCTCGGTGCTGAGATTTCGGCGTACGTTAAAGATTACCAGGTGGTCGAGATTAATCTGGAAAAGCCCTCCACTATGGTGTGCCTTATTGTCCAGGTGTATTTGCAGAAACATGGAAACCCTTCAATTTTTTTTTTTTTTTCATGTGTGCAATGACCTGGCCAGTCTGCCAAAAATAGGGAGCAGTCTTGTAGCTGTTTATCATTGGCAGGCTGCCTGTGCCTGTGTTCATCTCGCAGGAAATCTGCCGGTTCCTACAGCGCTTGCCTTCATCTATACATTTAACGAGCACGAATGAGGCAGGAAGTGGCGCCATCCGCCCGTATCTTTGATAGCGTCCCACTGTAGTCATTTGTGTGCAAGCCAATGTTAGCATACAAGGCTTGGCACAGTAAAGCATAATTGGTCACACGCACGCTTCCTGGAATTGAATTTGCAGCCTGCTATTCTGGCAGTTTCTTTTTAAAACTTAATGAGTAAAAGTGCACAGATTAAAAGAAGTTACATATTGTACTGTCGAATGCGCTTTTTTTGTGGGGGGGGAGAAGCCCTGTAACATCTCCAGATCCTGTAAAAACTACAGCGGTAAAAGAGTTGTGCTTTGCAGTTGTTGTACTTCAACATTGACCACTTGCACATCGATGTGGCAAAGCCTTGTTGCCATTGACGATTGCCCGAAATGCACTCTCGGCCTTCTTCTTCTCTTCAGACCACAGTGAGCTGTCGGACATCTCTTGCAAGCTGTGCGGGGAGAGTTTTGGCAGCTGTGAGGACCTGCGCAGCCACTGTGTCACGCCCAAGCACCATTTCGTGCTCCTGTCGGATGAAGAGCGCCCATGGAAGCATCGTCCTCCGCCACCTCTTCACTGCACACCCAAGAAAGAGCTCTCAATCTGTCAGAGGTGAGTGGGTGGCTGGGGGAAGTCAGACCAAGAGCAATTCGAGATTTTACGACGGCAGCTGTTAGTGTTCTTGCCGTCACAAGGGCTGGCTGACACTCGGACGTAGATTTCTTGTGCTAGTTTGCCGCTGTGAGGCTGATTGACAGGTGTGCGAATTATTCGAAACTCTGAATACTTGCAAATAGTGTTTGATTTGATTTGCTGCGCAGTTTCATTGTTTTCGAAGTTGTCAGTATTGGAACTGTACGAGTAGATACAGCTGTGAAAGTTGGCTCTACCGCACGACATGCAATCTTTCAAGCTTCACTGCAGAGCGTGCCCCTTTGGGTGGGCTTTCTTGCACGATGCCGAAGCTGTGTAGGAAAAGTTTGTCATGTGCGAGTGTAGGTTAACCTTGGTGTACGTTAGCTAAAGCATAATGTTGCTTCTGTAAAAATAGTTTCCTGCAAATATAGTTGCATGAGTAAGCAATCGAGAGTTATTATTTGTTGGCCTGCAGTTATGCCTTACCCCCACCAGCATGCATAACTTCTTTTCAGTGGCTGGAAGTACCAGTGTCAGACTTACTTCCTGTACTCGCATCATGTTGAGGGACGCAGAGTTTTTCATGACAGTGTATTCCAAATCTCTTCACTGCTTTGCCATTTTGTGTTAATCTTTCATTTCCTTTTCTCAGCCATTTTTCTATCCTGCTGTAGTACATTAACTTCTGACAGCTAATTTCTGACTGCCTAAGTTATTGTTTTTCTTTTTGTGCCTATGGTTTTGGCTCTATATACACTAAGGCAAATATACCCGTATTTGAAAATATAATCAATTCATAGTCAGTGTTTGATTTGTATTTTCTGAAATAGCATGATTTATGACCAGTGTTACGAATGCTTGTGACCTGAATCAAGCATTGATTGTTTGCGGTTGTTTGGATTGTGTAGTATGATTTTAAATTGAAAAGCCAGCTGGAATTTTCACCCAATTTTATTTTATTTGCAGACCTCCAGGTTTGCACATAAAATGAAATTTTTTACTGACTTGATTTTCGAGTACGAACATACCTATTTCAATTTGCACCAAGTTTATACATGACTAAAATCAAGGGCCCCAGAATTGTGAAGCTTAGCCTAAAAATTTTATCGATTATTGTTTAATTTGAACTGTGCGTTAGCCTGCTATGCTTGCACCAATGAAATTTTGAAAAATCGCCAAGATGTGGCCAGGCACAATGGCGGCTACCTTGAAACGAATTCCTGGACCGTGCTCTAACCGACTGGGGCTTATGTGGCTGAGAGAGTTTGGAAACGCTGCAAATTTGTTGATACCGAGTAATAAGTGCTGAATAGGCAATACGGGAGAGACTCCACTTGTTATCCCCACTTTTCTTAGTGTGTGCCGTCTTGGTTCTGGCACCCACGGCTTGTCTTGGCTCGTGTTCTAAGGAAGCCAAGTCTAGCCGCATTCCAAGTCGTCGTCTTCTCTTTTCCATGCTCCCATGCAGTCACCGTGAGCGAGGCGAGTGTGAGCTGGGAGAGCTCTGCTGCGAAGCCCACGGTGACGATGAACTCAGTGAGTGGAGGGAACGGCTTGACTTCCGCAGGGCAAAGGTCAAGGAGGCACACAGCATGCCCCCGGAGGTTAGCAGTCAATTCTTCTCTGCCCTCTTGTCTTTTCTGCATGGCACCCCTGTGTTTGGCCTGTTATTTTTGTAGAGTTTGGGCACTTTCTGTGGTTCGCATACTAAAATACCGCAGTCACTAGACCTGGAGAACTGTGTGTGGCAGTGGTGCAGTCTATGGCAAGCTTCAACGCAAGATTTCAGCTTAACTGCCAACCACAATCTTAGAAAAAATGAGAACAAAGGCACCTCTGTCCTGGCTCTTATTTTTCCTCAAGTGTTGGTTGGCGCCTAAATATAAATGTTGCAATGATACCATATCTACTCGCAGTAATTTGCACACTTCTCCCGAATTTATAAGGCTTCAAAAAGGGGTTGCACAAATTGTGGGAATTTCTCGAAAAGTCCGAAATAACGTGTTAACGGTCTTGACGCAGAATATACATTCAAGGGAAAATTGGGTATGATAGCACAAGCGAACGATACTCGTTTATTTACACAGCACTCGCATTTGACCGGTCTAATCCGGTTGTGGTCTAATCCGAACCGCTAGTCGACAAGTCTGAGACTGAGTTGTCATCACAGCTACAGTCACTGCCCTCCCAAAGTGCGTCGTTGTCCTCGGTTCTGTCAAATGCGTTTGACAGCCCCTGTTTGAGCATTGGCACTGTCCTTTTTTTTTTTTTTTTTCCTAATTGATGTGAGCACTTAGGGAGGATTCTGTCGCAGTGTGTGCTCAGGAAAGGAAAAGCGAGGTTGGTGCAGCACCACCACCAACATCACGGCAGGGCAGATGCACCCCATAGTTTCATACTAATATATAGGGAGCGTGCAATGCCTAGAGAGGGCGCACTGCTCCGCATTGGCAGAGCCACCATCGGCCGCAGCCGTCTGCTAGACCGCCGTTTGGCATGGCGAACAGTGTAATCTAACCGACTGTATTTTGTCGTATCGACCGTTCCGGATTTTTTAAGTGGCTCCACAGAAGAAAAGGACGTCAAACTTTACAACAGCAAGCACGTTTTCGACATGTCCGAGGAACGCGACGGCGCACACTGCACCGTTGTCAAGGGTCCCCGCATAAGACAAACACGCGTAAACAAGCAGGCTTACGCCGTCCCAAGTCATGTGTGCAACCATTATTATTTTGCTTTAGCGTTGTCTCCTCGTAAACTAGCAAAGGTTAATGCAACCGATCGATGAAAGCAGCCCATCCATCTTCGTCTAGAGAATACAAACAGTTCCTATCTGCACCTTTGTAGTATGTGGGAACGAGCTCGCCTTTTTTTTTTTTTCATAAAGAGCGTGCTTTCGTTTTATTGAAGGTGGGTTAATAAACTGAGCATTCAGCTGAACGATATCACCTTCAGCGGTGGTGTGAACTTTTGGGAAATAATGCTCACTAAATTGTAGCGCATATGAATGTTTCGTGCGTGCTTGTGGGAGCTGTTTTCCTAACGTAGTAACTTTAAACCTTTGTAAGGAACCCATTTTGTCGCATTTTTTTTTTTTGAAAGAGAAGCAAATCCCAGTGGATGGTGACATTGACACTGGGGGACGCTGGGTTTTAAACTGCAGGGCTACCAGGAGTATGCCTTGGACCTTCTGTGGCGCTACTCCAGTGCCACGGATGCATCGGCCATGCAGCGCATAATGACAGAGGAGCTGCAAGGCCTGAGGCTGGTCTGCAGGCAGCCACTGCACTGCACCGTGAGCTCCGAGGAGACCGAGCTGCTCTGGGATTTTGAGCTGTGCACCATCGTGAGTGGGTTGCCTTGTCCTTCACATTTAAGGGTGACTAAAATGTTGCGACCAGCTTGCCTCCTGTCGTGTCGCTGGATCGACGACTCGTAGGTTTAACAGACTATGCCACAGCACGCTCCATGACAGTTACAATTTCAATCCATGAGCGTCAACATCGTATTCAAGAGCGGAGTGGCGACATCCATTGAGTGTGCCGCAACTCACAGGCCAGGCCAGTAGGTGTAAAGGCACTACACTATACCGCCGTTAGTAGAAAGTGCCGCGAATGCGAATGTACCACTCGCGACTGCAGCTGTTGCTTATCAACGCAGCAAATGCCAGTAGTAGCGTCAAAACGTGGGAAGGGTGCAGCTTGGCCAAGTGTTTTTCTGGAACAAACACTTAGGCTGAGGCTGAATTTAAGTTTTGTTTGTTTCAGTTTCGTTTCAACTGTTTGTTCCAGAAAAGCGGTTAGCCCGCTGCACCGATCCCGCGTTGGAACATTTAAGGTTTTATGGCATCGCAAATCGTGGTGTGGGGGCAGTCAATGCGTGGGGGCGATACTCGTTTGGCCGCTTCTGGCATTTGCTGCTGCGTTGATAAGCAGCAGTTGTGGCCGAGAGTGGTACGTTTGCGTTCACCGCACTGTTTTCTACCATTGGAGAGGCAAAACAGCCGCTACACTTTAGCGTCTTTTTTTTTTTAGGGAATGAGCTGAATGTGGGGCAGCTCCCTGTCATCATTGGCGGAAGGAGCGGTGGTTTCGCATCAGTGCTTAACTTGTGCGTGCTGCTCTTCGAGGCCTCTCTGTGGGTTTGAAATTGTGGCTTTGTCTAGGTCGAACCTTTTTGGAACTTTTCGTTATTGCCTGTGTATGGTCTTGTGTTATGTGAGCTTTTGCCACCGTTAGTGCAGCTGTATCTAGAAGCCGGTTTGACTATTGCGTTGTGGATCTGTCGCACATCACTGCAACTAACACACGGGTAATTTCGCGCTGCATCCTTCATCAATTTAGGTCATGCAGTTCTCATTACATGGTTATGACAGTGCTTGGCTCTGTGTATCATTCGTACTGTTCTTCGGTTTATGCTGACGTTGGAAGCCTTGAAGAAATGGCAGTACATGACTAGTTTTTATCAGGGCTTCACCATACGGGTGCAAAGGGAAGTTGCACAACTCGAAGTCTACCTCGGTAACTTCTTGTCGGTGCTCAGCTTACACATGTCCATCTTCTTTTATGCATTTGGCTGTCTAATCAAAAGAGGAGGCAACTGGCAAGTTCGTTTAGAATGGAAGTCCGGCCTTCTCATTTCACTCTCTGCATCCATTTGGCAGGTAAGGGTGGCTTAACTCTTTCGTTACCACGCCTGTTCAAATTGATTACCAATGATTGATGATTTATATTGCCGATTTCGACATGGTGGGGTCGTTTCTCCTAAACCTAATGCGGCCAGTGGTTAGTCTAGGCACTGCGCTTTTTAGAATCAGTTTAAATTTTTCCGCTCCACCGACATTGACATTTTTAATGTGTTTTTTGCAAGCTGAGGTGAGTGTGTTTTTGAGGAAGGGGGCGTGGCTGCCGTACTTGACAAAAAAGGATGCAGATCGTGGTTAGGCTGCATTACCATAATATTTTTTTTGTCATAAGGCTCCTGGCAAGTCAAGTACGAAACAATGTTCTCAACTTTGTAATCCGACAGCATTGAGAGGTGACAATTACTTGAAAATGACACCAGCTTTCAGTACTGATCTTTGGTTCGGAGAAAGGGTCGCTTTATTCTGCCTAAGCTTATTTCTGATGTGCCCCCACATGTCTAGCGAGTGTGCCTGGCGTTTTCAGCCAGTTTCCAGCAGTTTCGGTTTCGTTTTTGTGTTGAGAAATCCATATTTGGCACTACTACGCAGTTACCCAACTACAAGCTCATTTGCCATGGCACCTCCGTTGCCCGCTGCTGCTCCTGGAAACAAGAATGCCGCTTGTGCTTCCACTTTATCTACACCTTGCTTCTGCGATAAGAGCTTCCGCTGAAAGTCAAACGATAACACCAAGTCGTCGGGTATCAGTTCAGACGAGGAGAACGCTTCTGATTGGCCTTGAACACCGCCAGCAGTTCACCGGTCAGTTTCGGTTTTATATGAGGGTATTTCCGGAAGTCTAGTGTCGCTTCCAAGTAAAACTGTCTATTCTGACAAATTCTCCAATAGCCTTGTATTTGTTTCTTTTCAAAATTTTTAGGTGGCGCTGCAATGTAGTAGGCTCGTAGTGCTGAACTCGCCCCATGGCACGACGGCGGCTTGGTGAAAGCTTGCTGGGCACGATTCTAGCGCATCGTACCATATTCCTGCAAGCGCGGCTACCATAGCTAGTCAGAACATGATAATAAACTGCAAATGAAAGTTCTGACTCGTAAGTGATCATCAGAACGTCAACAAGCATCCACCAAAGAGTTGGGTTTTCAACTCCAAGCGGATTTTTTCGCATCGCTTGCTTGCCTTCAACATTGTGCTGTCATAATCACTGACAAGGTGTTTTTACATCACGTGGGGACTAATTGGGGCCTTTAATAACGTCAAACCACCGGATTTCTCTTAGGGAACCATCCAAAGTAGCAAAATTTGAAATAGAGGTTGGGCTTCACCACAAGGCACGGGCACCACGCGGGCGAGCATTTTCTTTCATATCTGACAAATTGTACCGCGCAACTCAATTTTTTTTCTAGGACGGTCTTTTGGAATGTTTACCTACAAAGTGTAAATCCTAAATTTTTTTGCTACTACTGGTGGTTTATGATACGCAACTTCATTTTTTTTTTTTTTTCTTCGACGCCCGGACAAATATTTCGAATTCGATAATTTTTTTCGCAATCATTTTTTATGAAAGCATTAAAACTGGAGTCGTTGGAAAGCGTGTGGAATCATCCGCATTTTATGTCAGTGCAATGTGTGCCTAACCAATATGTATAGCACAGAAAAAAATGTTTTGTTACACCCCTCAAAATTGGTCAATTTCCCGCGCGGTAACGAAAGAGTTAATTGCTGCGGAGTTGCAAATTAAGCGGCACGCTTTTCTAGCTTTTACTGGTTCTCCTCAGATGGAACACCACTAATCTGGCGAAGAATGGTGCAGGCCACAGTCTAATTATGTGGCAAGTCTATTACATCAGTGTGTGTGGTGCCCTCTCGTTGCGTGCTCTGTTGTCACAGGCTGTGGTCTGGTTGCGCAATCGTGCAGACTCGGCTCCAGAGGCTGGTGCTGCTGCGAGGCGCCCACCGCGGCCACTTTGAGCTGAGGCATCTGCGGGTGGGTGCTTTCAGCTACAACCTCCCGGAGGGCTGCCAAGAGTGGGTCAGCAGCCTGAACCCCTCTGGCGACAAGGTCGTCTACCGCATGCAGGTGAGGTGGCGCTGTTTGCAGGACATCTGTGCTTGGAGACTAGGGGAAGGGCAAGTTGGTGAGGATTAGGCGGAAAGGGGGGAGCGTTTTTTAAAAACATTCGCTTGTTTCTCCCAGCGAGAGAAAAGTTTGACTGCACCTGGTATACTTTTGTCACAGAGTTGGATCATGTTCGGTGATAAAACAAAAAAAAATGGACATACGTTGGGCGCTTGTTGCGGCACAGATATATTTCAGCTTCTGTCGGTTTTGCTTCCTGCTTTGTTTTACCGAATCGTAGTGGTCTTGCGAGGTTCGAATTAATAAGGGTAAACTACAGGATAATGGGCTGGGGGTTGCCAGGTGGGGCGGCATGCGGAAGCAGTGCTCAGTATTGAAAAAAAGCACTTCAAAATAGAAAATCTGGGAAAACATAAACCGGCTTGGACCTTGGGAGAGCCAGTCCTGTGCTTTTTGTCTTTTTAGTTTTAATTTTTGTTCATTTTCTAAGATGGGAAGCCGCAATGTCTTTTCACGGTAGTACCTGCCTTTGTTGCAAAGCAGCGCAGATTTCTTTCCTTCTAAACGTCACACGTGGCGTCATCCTCGCCTTTTCTGTGGGATTTATGGGAAGTTCTAGACACTTGTAAAAGTACCAGTAAAAGCTCAGTTCAGTGGCGATATTCTTTTTTCAGAGTTCGTTGCTAGTCCCGTCATCCGACAAACGCGAGGAACGGCGAATCACTTTCCCCGTCTTCCATTGCCAGGTGGGGTTCCAGGCGTGCACGTACGGAACGTTCCGGCAGACACTCGCCTTTGACTTTGGCGGCGAGCCTGTTTTGACACGCCACTTCACCGTCGACGCGCTGCCTCCAGACGTGGTGCATGCTGTGGAGAGCGGCCGCCAGCTCATCCTGCCGCGCAGGAGCCGGTGGAGCTCCACCACGGTGGACGTCATCCACTTCGCGGAGAGCAGGAGGTCGGTTCCTAGGGTGTAGTGTCGGACCACTTGGTATTCCGCTGGTTTTTCATTAATTCTCACCTGATAACATTCCTATAGTACTCACTTGTTCATGACCCACTAGCCAAAAACCTATCGTGCACCAATACAGAAAGTTGTACAGTTTCATGGATATGTTCTTGATGGCCGAGTTAGCTTATTTTAATTAAAAGTATGTCACTTTTATACTGAAATGAACAAAACTTGCTTGCTAGGCAGGTCGCGCCATCACTTAAAATGTTTCTTTTTAATTTCAGCACAGAAGTGATATGTACAGTGTTGCAGACTGCTCATAATGTATGTCGGAGGAGTTGCGAAAATCTACGCTATAAGTGGTTCCACACTATACACAAAACGTGCGAATCCAACCACATCGGAAGCGCTACCTTTGAATAATTGAATAGTATCATAACTCAAAGTTCTTTCATAAACAGAGGCGCAATCTTTATTTCTTTTTTTTTTTTTTTTTTTTTTTTCTGTCCACAGCAGCCACTGCTGCAGGGTTTAGAAGCTGCTGCTTGGTTTTGCAAACCACGAGCATGGCTTGAACTTTATTTCGTGTTTGTGTTTTGGGGGAGCACGACTGCGTTTGTTACGGTCTATGAACGGATTTATGGAAAAAAGATAAAAACGCAAGTGGGATTTTTTTTTCTTTCTTTCTTTTTTTTTCCACCCCACCTCGGGTTTGCGATGCCGAAGGCGGTTGCAGCACAACATGCAGGTAGTGGAAACCTCTGGCATCACAGCTCGCTATCTCCAGATGTTCGAAAAGGAACAGAGTGGTTGCTTATCTGCACAACGTTCTACTGTGTACAGTCTAGTCCACTTATAACAATATCCAAGTGCCGAGGAAATCCCGTCGTTATAGCCGATAATTGTTATAAGCGGGTTGCGGAATAAAAGGACTGAACAGAGCCCAAAACATTTTATTCGCATGCCAGCAAGGTCGTATTACTACTAATTTACGGAAAAGAAGCCACAGTCGGTCACCTTTGTTTGCTGCATGTGAAGCTAGCGCAAATCTTTTCCAAGAGCATCTATAGGTGCTTCACGTAGCTGAGGTGAATGTCCTTGGCGGAAACAAAGTCCCCGAGGGACTGTGTCACGCATTGGGCCTTCTTCGAAGACACTAGCTGAGTAGGCTGCGCAACTGCGTCATTAGTCATCACTGTTGCACTTTTGGTGCACCTTATAACCGGATTCAATCGTTATATCCAGTATCGTGGCACTGGAGCATTGTAATAAGCGGTTTATTTTACCATAGCAAGAATACAAAAGTTGACGGTGCCATAGCTGTTCGTTATGTCCGATATATTGTTATAAACGGTATGGTTATAAAACGACTCGACTGTAGCAACAACTTGCTGTAGGATTGGGGGGGGGGGGGGGGGGGGGGGGGGAGGGGCTCGGTATCTTCCAAGGTGCGTAAAGTAACGGCAGTTGTGGTTATCACGTGAGTACAAACAGAACACGCCAACTGAGTGGTGCCTATTTCATTCTTCTGTGAGTCCAAGTCACAAGAGAGCAGGGAGGGTGCACCGCGTCAGATAGCTGAATCCATCCTCTTTCCTTCCAATTGTGACCCTAAAACGATGCCCCAGCTGCGCCGGTCGATCAGCAGGCCCGCTGAAAAAAACACACTACAGTTAAACCTCGTTATAACGAGACGGGCTATAACGAAATAATGGATATAACGAGCAAATCGTAATTCCCCTTGAAAGTCCCCATAGAAACCAACGTATTTAAAACCTCGTTTTAATGAGGTAAAAATTCCCCGTTACGGGATATAACGAACAAATTTCGTTGAGAAATCAAATTTTGAGAAATTTTACAACAGTGCGCAACGGGGGATTTGAGACAGTGCGTGACGCGGCAACTGTATTAGCAGTTCAAAACTCCGCCACGCGCGCGAAGCTGGCTGGCGCGCCATGCGGACGCTGCGCCCGCGAAGCCCCCACCCTCCTCTCGCTGCGCACGGCATGCAGACAATGGGGCCCTTCGATTTACAGTGTCGGACTCCCCGCGGGCCCCCTGAGAAGCAGTCCGACGTTCCATTTTCCCACGTATCCCTATGGCTTGGGGGAAAAATCCGCGGACTATCCGCGGTGACCCCGGGAGAACCCCAAAGCCTCATCGCATCGCATCGCACACGGCGCGCGGGGTTTTGCGCAACACCACCTAGACCCCTTTCCCCTCTCCCCCCCACCCCCCTCCTCCTCCCCTGTTCGTATCGCCGACGTCGCTGCGTAGTTGTGTGTGCGGGGTTTTGGCAGTCTTCAGCCTTATCTTTTATCGTACTGCCGGCGTGTTTCCCAAAACAACGCGAGTGCAACAGGGGGGGGCGAAAGCAAAAAGACTATCACGCTTGAACAGAAGACGGCAAAAAGCCGTCGCATCGGGCGCGAAGGAAGGTAAAGGTGCACTCCGTGGTAAGGTGGCAAGAGACTTTGACGTGTGGATGAGTACGCTGTCTACCATCGGGAGAAAACCGAGAGTCCATCGTCAGCGCTGTTGCACATGGCTTGAAAAGAAGCGCTAAGGACTGCGTCGGAGGCACTAGATGCGGTGGACGGGGCGGGCCTGCGTCGCTACTTCGGCGCGCACGAGGGCGGCGAAGATGGCGTGAACTAGGGGCCGCAGCTGGGGGAGCCACCCTCTCGCATTACGAATTACGGACTTCTTCGTAGCCAAGTTTTTGAAATACGAGTTTTGATCTGCAATAAAGTAGGTTCGTCACTTTTCCTTTTTACCTCCGGAATGTGTTTATTTTACTGACTATCCCCGGGCGCAGCAAGATGCTATTTCGCCGCTTTTTGTTTTAGGTAACCACAATGCTTTAAATATTTGCAGTAAATGTCGGCTACGGCTATAACGAAATATTGGCTATAACGAGCAAATCGCGGCGCCCCTTCAATTTCTTTTATAACGAGGTTTAACTGTATAAACGGTATTTTACTTCGGCCAAGCGCATTTTAAGCATTGAGTTTATGCATTGAGCAATGTTTATGCATTGAGTGCTATGGGAGACGTACTGGAGGCCAGAAAAACCCCCTTTACATCAAATCCTGCACTTTAGAGCGGTTACGTCATAAATGGTCTGCACTGTATCTGAAGTGAGCCCTGTTTCTGCAATCTGCATCTGAAACTGTATCTGAAACTAGGCCGTGAAGAACATTGTCACAAATCTGTGAAACTTTTCGTATCGGTGCACGATGGCTTCTACGCTTGAGGGGGATGAATTAGCTGTTCCCACAGGAATGCAATCAGGGGAGTCCCCCTTAAAGGAGCACTGACACGAAAATTTTATGCTACACTTTATTGCTTTTATCGGTGCTTAATGGTATGGCGAACCTGAAACAGCACTTCAAATACTTCAGCGTGCGATATTAATTACATTGAACGGCCTGAAAATTGTTTGTTTCAAATTTCCACGTTTTCATCCCGAACGGCGCATATGACAGACTCCCTGCCTGACCTCACCGCTTTGTGCGGACGTCACCAGTGCCGCTTGAGAGGGTGTTGCGCCCGCTTGCCGCTTGTGGGGCCGCGCGCGTGAAGTGACGTCACGAGTTTTTGACAAGCGCTGTCACGTCACTTCTTTTGGCTTCACGGGGTGATGCAACGCTGATGTCCATTTGCTGAGTGCCGCTCCGCGCGCTGCTCCGTCGGCGCGATAAATGAGATCCAATTAAACTATGTTCTTCGCGTCGCAGGCCGCTCATATTTCAGCCAGGGTATTCTGTTGAGTAAAGGGAAAGGGGCGAACTGTCGAAAATTGATGTCAGTGCTCCTTTAAGGACCCCACTGGGGGGTATTACATGAGGTGGGGATACACAGGGAAACGAGCATTTGTACGCATCAGTTTTAGCATCAAAGGCGAGTTGCGAGATTTGTCTTGAAGGTTGATGGGCAGGTGTCCGAAACCATGAATCAGGGAAGGTTGTTCCCATTTTTGGCTGCAAGGCGAAAAAAGAGACGCAAAAAAAATTCAGGAAGCTTGCACTCACGTGCAAGACTTGGAGCAGCGAAGCTGTTGTAGTATGTGATAATTGAAGGACACAAAGTTGAGCTTTAGTATCGTTGTGGTGCCGTGGTTGACGTCGGCGGCATGGCATTTCAGTGTCGTTAGGTTAAGCAAGGCAGAGTGAGCTGGTCACTTTCATCGACGTTTTCGTACGCCACCCTGCAAGTACAACTTATCACCTCTAGTGGATGCTTTGCACGCCGAGCCTCTCTAAACGTGGCCTGCTCCTCGGCCGTGCGAACTATGCGCGGCCGCGCCGTGTGGAGTCAATGATGCCTCACAGCAGCTTCGACATATGCGCACGACGACACGAGGACGAACGAACGAACGACGGCTGCTTATCAGACGAAGGCAAGAAGTGAAAACGGCTGCGTGTTGATATTTTGGCTTGCATATATTGCCAAGTGGTGGAAATTAATCCAGAGTTCCCCAGCACAGCAAGCCTCGTAGCCCAGTTGTTGCACCTTGGTTATACAGTCAATCCCGCTACAGCAAAATTGACGGGACGTGCGGAAAGTTTCGTTGAATGCAAGATTCGCTGAGGCGAAATCTGCCCCAACACACCACGCAAGGGCAAGAAAAATAGCCCCGTATATTTCCGCATCATTGGCAGCATAATACAATGTTTAGAAAAAGGAATGATGCGCAATAACGTTGTATATTGAATAACAAACATACGAATGGTTGTTTTTACCTGCACGCACAGAGCGGCGCATTACGGAGGGCTGGGTAGGGGTGAAGAAATGGAGGCGCAAAACGTATTGCTGTACAACAAGGCGTGTCCACCGAGCTGATTACTTGCAGATAGCTGCCTTGGCCGTCGGAAGCCCCCCTGCTCACTTGTGGCAGGAGTGGTGCCGATATCTTATCCTCTCACAGGGCACGGCAGCAACTGACCTTGGCAGGCAAGCCGCGCACCGCGCTTGCATTTATCGCGATTGTGTGCTCGCGACTAAGATAGGATTCAACGCGGATTCAAGACTTGACGCGGATTCAAGACTAAGCACGAAAACATTGTTTTTGCTTTTGACTTCGAAGAATTGTAGAAGAAAAACTGCAAGCACAGCTGCTCACAACGCATAGTAATGTTGCCAGCACCGGAGCACATTTGCGCGATTTCAACTGGATACAGATTGGCTGTAGCTCTGGCTTGGCGAACCGGGCTTAGTTTCGGTGAAACTAAGCATCCTGAATGTATAAAAAGCTACAGATAGCTGGTGTTATGCTTATTTTATGGTAAAATAATTGTTCCAACCCAGCCCCACTGAGTGAAAATTTCGTCGAAGCGAAAGCAAGCCAGATAAATGGCTTGTTGTGGCCAGGACTTTGTTGCATTGACTTCTATGGCTAACTGATGGGGAATTGGAAATACAGTTGAACCTCGTTATAAGAGACATGGTTAAAAAGAAATGGGGGATAAGAGATACTATTTCCCATTAAATTCACCTCTTTTGTAACAGACATCGGATGTATAAGATTGTTGGTTATAAAGGACAAGTCATCCTTGAACTGTAATCAATAATCTCGCTTGCAATAGACATTTTAACTTCAGATGCAGTAGTGCCACCAGTCACTAATTGCAGTTGCTTCCATTGTGGAAACACAGGTGGACGACAGATGCCTGCAGTCGCTATTTATTATAACTTCAGCAAACACACAGTGGTTCAGTCAGCTATGAAATGACGATGAGAAGCCCTGCCAATGGAAATGCAACTTACAGAAGTGGTTGAAGCTTGCTGCCATCCAATGGAGCACGACCGCACATGCGGGCTCTCCCACTCGCGTAGCTCCCAATCCAAGAGCATCGCAGATGTCTAGTCCTGCAAGCGTAATGAATAGCCTGAGCACACAGCGGAAGAAGCTGTGCGCTCTGGCTATTCATCAGGCTTGTGAACTCAACATCTATGATTCATCTTCCACAAACAGTGAAAGGAAAAAAAGCTTGTAGAAACGGTTGTAAAAAACTGTAAATACAGTCGTGAAGCAAAGATTCAGAACTGTTTCACAAATTTTGGGGCCAAACATAAATTAGAATGAATCTTTTGCAACATGCTATAGCGTTCTTTTGAGCTTGTTTTAGTCATACGGGGCCCACATTGAAGTGGGGTCTGATTAGTAAGTGAAAATATGGTTCCCTGCTTATAAGAGACATCTCGTATAAGAGACAGAAACTGCTCCCCGGTATGTGTCTCTTTGAAGTGGAAATTTTGTTGAAGCGGACTTCGTTGTAATGGGGTTCGACTGTAATTCCCAAAAATTAAAACAGTTTCAATGCACACAAAGTATGCATGGAAAAGCACATTTACTAATCATGGGGTGGATACAGTTGTAGACACCAGTTCCCACGCACACTTATCACATGGCCAACAGCAGCACGAAAAAGCAAGCCACGCTAATGGTCTTGTGTTCCCTGTGGTTCTGCGTTCAGTGCGAGCGCTCGGAGCCTGTGCGACATGTTCCCTGCGCCGGACCCAGAGGTCTTCCAGCTCACCCAGTCCGTCGTCGGAGCAGCGGGCTTCAGCCGGGACAACTACAAGGCGCGGATGCACGAGCTGTTGCACGTCGAGGAGATGGCACGCGCCGACATCCTTGCTCGGTCAGTGGAAAACCACCTGTCATTGTGGGCTGGGCTCCGTTCTTTGAGGCACGTGTGTTAGTCTAAGTGGCAAAGCTCCCGGTTTTTCATTTTTGAAGAATGACCCCCTCAACACGTTGGTGTGCGATGCCTTTAAGGGGGGACGCGGCTTTCAACTTCGGAAAAAAAGACCAAAAAAAAGGTTTTTTTTAAACCACATATTCAGCTTCTATGTTTCCTATTCTATGCGTCTGCAAAGTTTTTAGGCTGAAAAGCGTCGCAAAAGTGGAAAAAAAAAATACTTTTGTCAGGCGCGGTGACAAACTATCAGCGCAAAAGGGCAAAAAAACGGCCGCTCTATCTCCGCAACGGTGCCACCGGGCGCGGCCATTTTGATATGGTTAGATCGGCCGAGCGATCGTCTTTCCGGTTCCGCTCGTCTCTTTTATCTTCGTTCATTCACAAAAGCACAAACGGCAGAAAAGAAACGACGCACAAACGAAGCAGAAATAGATGCTGAAGCGCTATTGGTCCTCCGGTCGGGGCGCAGAACAACGACCCTCCCGATTGGATGTCCGGGCGCAACGCAAGATGGCGGCCGCCCGAGCTGCGTAGCGAGCGGTTGAGTTCATTTTCGCCGCTTCGCTCGGCAGAGTTTCTGTTCAATCTATGGTATTCAACACGGGGCGTTATCGCGGTGGGAATGCCGGAGATAACGAGCCAGATTACGGGAAGTTGTGTGGCTCGAAAGGAGGAGGTCATCGAACGCTTCGTGGTGCGCGGTCTAACCCTCGCCAGACCCCGGAGGGTGACGCGGTGTGCGCGCTTGCGATAGCGGTTCGTGAAGTGAACTTTTAGTCGGGTTTGGGATGTTTACACACTTTAAATTTTTGCTGTGTTTTGACTGTGGGCTCGCTAGCCTTGAGAAAGAAACGGTCGACGCGTCAAAGCTGCGGCGCGCACGGGATAGCCGACCGCATTGGAGCAGCACATGACCGGGCAACCGGTTACGATTGAACGCCAGTAGTTGTTAAATTAATGCCTGCGACGTTAGATTTTAAACTTAAAAGCGACCTGACCAGCCATATCGGGTATAATCAAAGTTCGATATGTCGCGGTAAGCGTGCGCTGCGATGCGCGCGAGCCTATCGCCTTTCTTGCGCAACGTTTCCCGTGCACTTGTAATTTTCATGCAAACAGGTTTGAGTTTGTAATATAGGAATAAAAAAAATGTTCTCTGCATTAAAAATGTACGTTACTGTCGCAGCATTTAACAGTGATTTTTAGTGAAATTATTGATACCATTGCTTAGGGCATACTGGCTTTTCTGGAGAAATATTGGATGCCTTGAATGTCAAAAGTAGAAAAAAATATGCTCTTGCATTGAAGTTGGGAGTTATGCAGAATACTCTACCAAGCTTCAAAGTAGCTATTTTTTATCCTTGTGGGATGCAAACTTTTGGCAATGAACACCTGCACGTATGAGTACTAAGGGTTTCTGTGCCAGGCAAGATGATAAAACATAAAAAAAAGCCCCAAAAAAGTTCAAATTTAAAAAAAAAAATGCTTAACTTGGGTTTCCATGGTGACAACACTGCAAAAGGAGGCTGTCCAGTGTATACAGCCAACCAGCTAACCTACTTTGCATTGAAAGCCAAACCCATCTCCCCCTTCGTTTGGTCTGCAAAGTGGGGGATGTACTCTTCACAGAGGGGGCTGAAAATGATGTTTTCTGGAAAGAGATAGGCTGTAAAAGGCACTCCAATTCAAGGAAAAGGGATTCCAGAAGCCCCATGTTCAAAAGGACATGAAAGGCTACAACCGTGACGACTTTTGATAAGTGAAACCTATGTTGCAACTTCGGAAGCCGTTTTCTCAAAACAGTTTTTTTTTCCACCTGTGTCGCTTGTACCAGGGATTTCTTTGTGACCGCTGGGTCTATTTTGATTCCGTTTCTTGCATTACATTCCTTGATGAACTGTTCAGGTGTGACACTCTTGGGTTTTTCCCGATTTTTTTTTTTGATTTTTTTATTCAAATAATCGTTCACATTAAAATGCCTATTGCACATTTAAACCCCTAAAAAATGAAAACTAAAAAAAATTGTGTTGTAAAAAAAAAAAAATTTTAAAACTGTCACGACCCCGTCCATTCATTTTTGGGGAAAGCAAAGCACTTGGAAAAAAAGTTTTCTATCATGTTTTATAAGCCGCTCAAGCTCGGTACAAGCGGAACAGAAAGAAAATTTTAAAACATAAAAAAGTTTTAAAATATTAGTTTGAAATTTTTATGGTGTTATCATGGAAGCATTTCCAGTTGCTGTGCCAATTTTCATCAAAATCCACGAAGAAATTAAAAAAGTTGATTTTTTAAAAACCACGTCCCCCCTTAATTAACTTCAGGTTCTAGATAGTTAGCTTGGTAGTGAGACCACTGTCCTATGTATTGTGTATCCTATATATCCTGGATTGTGTATCCTATATATATACCACTGTCCTATGTATCCTATATATTGTTTATTGTCCTATGCTACAGTTTGGAAGTGTACCAAAGGTCGTGAGAGCCTCAAATGCCGCACTGGGGAAAAAACTGGCTTTGTTGTTTTCTGGCATACAGGAAACTGCTGTCGTTTTAAAGCCGAAGTAAAAAGTAGATTTGAGTTTGTGTGTGATTGGAACCCGGTTCTGCAGAGAGAGAGCTGAGTGTGTTGCCACCATGCTATTTTAGCGTGTTGCCAAGGGAGATCTTGACAGCGCATGAGTAGAACGGGCAGCCCAGCCATGGAGAGCTTCGATTCTTGGGTAGCTGTGGTTTGAAATGTTGGCAGTGTGCGTGTGTCAAAGGAATTCACGTCAAAAGACAAAGAAACGAAGGCCTTTTGCGTTTTTTCAATAAGTGTGTCCAGTGGAAGCCGTGATGCATTTGCCTTCAAAGCACATAAGCACGCGTGAGAGCCCTGAAATTTTTTTTCTGCTTGTGACTGCTTTGTGTTGTCGCTGTTATTTGTGAAGGAAGCCGCGAAAATCATCCCCAAGTTTCAGCGTCTTGTGTTACCCAGCTGTAGGTATTTTCCTTCCCTCTAGGAGTTGGATCCTGAGCCCACTGTTTGTTTTTCGCTGGGAATTATGGGATTTTTCTTGGAATTATGGTTTGTGTGGGCTTTCTGCTGAAGCAGCCTCGTTTGGGTGGTATTTGATGTTGGTTCATGCTTTTTTCCTCATGTTTTAGGGACACACGTTAGCAGGAACTGTATACCTGGGAAAAGAACATCCACAACTTTGTTGTTATCCAGAAGAGGGGGTTGGTGGTGTTCAGTTCATTTCCAGACCCTAAGGGCTTTATAAAATATTGGTCTAGCTGTATATCTTTAAAAGCACAGCCCCATCTTGCTTAGTGGTGAACAGCTACCGCAGCGCTTGTTTGTGGGGTCTCAACCTCCGCCTTAAAGTACACAGTGACATCTAAATGCATGTCTTACTGTGCAGTCAGGCATTGAATTGGGTTTGCCCTACTTCTTTTCGGGGGAATTGGAATTGGAAAGTTAGGCTGGCCGCTGATCTGGCGCTAAAGACGTACCAACTAGCACTGGAAGCGAGAGGGTTGAAAAAGACCGGGTATTTGTCCTGTCCGCTCCTTTCCGTCGTCTCGTCTTTCTCAGCAGTAGTCTTGAATTTTGGGGACTCGCGTGGAAACAAGAAGCGAACATGCCCCTCCCTGTGTCGAGTTTTCGGCACTCGTTAGATCCCCAAGATGTCGAAACTAATACAGAGCCCTCCGTTATGGGGGGTCTCACAGCCCAGGCGTGTGTATGGCGCATTAAAGAAGACCAAAAACTTTTGAATTTTGGGGACAGGAGGGTCTAGTCCCCCCTTCTTGTTTCCCCTCCCAACAGGTACAATGGCCGGGTGACCCTGCAGATCACTGCCAACCCGACAGCGGACACGTACGCCCAGGGCGGGGAGCTGTTCGCTCGTGTGCCCCTCGCCGCACCAGTCACCGAGGACACAGAGGCGGGCCGGCTGATTCTCCGCAGCTGCAACCTGGTGTGGCTCTCAGTCGCGGTGGGGGTCGACGGAGGGGGCTGGAATGGCAACAGGAAGGTGCGTGTCCATCCCATCATGCCACAGCTGGCTTCCATTCCTTTGGAATGGCGGTTCTTCAAAGACGCCGTGAAGACAGAACGCAGGTTAGGTGCATTCTCAGGACTGCCTTGTCCCCGATAACAATACGCATTTATTGCGGAGATCAGACCAATAGTGGAGGTATTGCCGGAGAAATATAAATCAGTGGCAACTGAGCAGTCATTTTCTGGGAGATTTTCCTGCGACATCGCAGAATGATGTTTGTGCGGTTGACTGTCGCAGACCTCAGCGACCGGCAAGAAGCGTGACTTTGCGATTGCAATGGGTCCTCTAGTTCCGGTTGGTCGTATGTGCAGTTGATGTACACAAATGTAGACATGTACACAAATGTGCAGTTGACTATGTTTTTAGCGCTTGGCAACAATATGTCCTTGCCCATACTATGTCTCTACAGGGCTAAATTTGAAAAATTTTCTATACTTATAGCATTTTTTTCTTGGTAAGAAAAAAAAACTTCCTTCATGGCTGGAATGGAGCTGAAACAGCTACCAGAGTCTGTTTTTTTTTTCTAATTGAACGGTTTTATTTTGTCTTCATGACCGCTTTCGTAGGCTACTGAAGCAGAAACGCATCTTTCTTTTGGTTGATGGGGGGGTTTAACGCAGTGAAGCGACACATGGGGCTATGGGGCGAAGGGCTCCCAATTAACTTGGACCACCCAGGAATCTTTAATGTGTGCCATAATCTCAACACAGGTGTTTTCACGGTATTTGGAATTCAACTCGTGTCCTTGGCCTACTAAGCCACCACAGTGGATGCATCTTTCTTTGTATTGAAAAATGATCGGTCTTTGACTGCTATATCTAATAAGAAGCTCCGAAATCTTCAAATCGTGAAACTCTCTCCTCAGCATGGTCTCTATAGAGCTGTTTGATTTGTGGTTGGCTGAACCCTGAATGGGTTGTTGATTCTGTGACGAGTGACAAACTTGCCTTTTAGTGTGACAAGAAGTACAAATGCGTTTTATGACAATTATTTTCTAACCTCTTTCCAGTTCCCACTTTCACCTGTCTGTCCCTTTCGGAGTCTCATGATTTCCTTCAGTAATACACAGCCATTGATTCGGTGTCATTTTGGGCATAAGTGACATTTCTGCGCCAAGTGTATCCCAGCACTCAAGTGATATAATCGGAACAGAGATTCAAGGATCTTCTGTACTATTTGGTGAACTCGCAGTTCTGTTTTTCTATGCAGGAAGCGAGCAATTGCATGTATGAGTATTGGCAGTGTCATAGGGGCTTGGTCTAAATGCTGATGGCATTATTTGCTTGCCGTCTCTCCTAATTATGGCAATCTTGCAATAGCGTTAGTCGAATTGGAATCAGTGTGCAAAGTTCTATGAAATGCCGCCTCCAATCGCTGTTTTTTAGAAAGCACATCAGTAGCCCTTTTAAAAGTGGCGTGTGCAAGGACTCTTTGGGAACCTCTGTTGCCACCGTCTCCCCATTTTCTATATCACTCGTTCGAAGGACAGGTAACGGTAGCTTTGCCACGAAGCGTGCAGTTTTTGTTAACAGGCCATGGAGACTGTGTACAGCTTTGCTTGAGCCAAATAATAGCCTTCGCGAAGTAAGCGATGCCAAATTTAACACGAACTGTGTTGGATTTGGTTGGATGATTAGGAAAGACGAATGTATAGCTTCTCAAGGCACTTCCCACACTCGTGTATTCATGCCGCCAGGTGACACTGCCAAATTGCCAACAATCCAGTGCAGATCAACTAGTGCCGCCAAACAAACACACGTCCGATACGTTGCTCTAGGAACATGGCACTGTGCAACTTATCAGAGTGACACAAGTGCCACTCATTTAATTTTATCTGGCTGTTTCGTTCATTATCTTTTTGAAACATTGCAAGTTCAGCTGGGCTCAAGTGTGTAATTTTACCCAGGTATAATTGAGAGGTTAGAAGCGTGCGTAGAACTTTTGGCCATGCTATTACTCGGATGAAAATTGTGTTGCAATCATGTGGGTGTAGCCAGTGCCTGCTGACAACTTTGTTTTTTGTCTTCTCCGCTAAGTAAGTCGAAACAACTTTTGATATGTCACAAGCCTGTTTGGAAAACAGTAAGAAGGTTGGCTTTGACTGTATATGAGGAGTACCCGCCACAGTGGCTCAGTGGCTAAGGCGTTGTGCTGCTGAGCACGAGGTCGCGGGTTCGATTCCCGGCCACGGCGGCCGCTTTTCTGATGGAGGCGAAAAGCGAAAACGCCCGTGTGCACGAGATTTCGGCGCACAATAAAGATCCCCAGGGGGTCAAAATTAATCCGGAGCCCTCCACTACGGCGCGCCTCATCGCCTGCGTTGCGTTGGCGCGTTAAACCCTACAATCAATCAATATGAGGAGTGTATGATGTGTTTCAGGATTGTATCTTAAAGTGTCCGGTTCTTTTGCTGGGCTGCCTGTAATGGCTGTTTGAATGCACTGCAGATGTTCGAGCTGCCTGTCCACTTGATCCAGAAGCACTGCGTGTACATTCGACTGACCAAGGGGTGTGTGCAAGAGTTTGGGCTGAAGCCACGAACCAGCTTTGACGCAGAGGTGAGTTAAGTTATCACAACACTTTGTTCCTTTTTAGGCGTGCGGGACTAAACATTTTTTTTTTTTTTTTTCCCCAAATATTTAGACTGATAGCCAATATTTGATATTTACTTTGATCAGTAAGATGCCATTTAGATGTATTTTTGTGGTTTGGAAAGGTGCTGCACTTGTTGCACGGGGGCAAAAACTGGAAAGTTCGACAAGAAATACGAGAATTGCGTTCATTGTGCAAGCTTGCAGGGGAGCAAATACGGTCAACGTTGAGAATGGTTAGTCTTACTTGACAAAGAAAATCTCCATGGTGTAGTCTTTCTTATCAATTTTTCTCATGTGTTTGTGAAAAAATGCATCTATTGTGGCATGTGGCTACTTTTTCTACGTCGTTGCTTTTTTTCTTCATTTTGGAGCTTCTGGAAAGGCTAGAAAAATGAAACTGGATGATTGTGATGCCTTTTTTAACTTTGCTCGCGGAATTTTTAAAAAAAATTTAAGTGGTGGCACCACTATCTGCATACACGGCTTCTTCTTACAAAAATAAAATTTACATGAATTTTTGATTCGCAATTAGATACAATCAGAGAGTTGGTTAAAATGAAGCATCGTTGTCTAAACTAGATGCAAACTTTGTCGTTTGTTGTCTGTAGATTGCAAGTCGTAAAAGTGGGCATAGATAAGTGCAAAACCTGCTGGCAGGGCATTCCATGTTGCAGTGTGGAAGGTCTAATCTTCACGCATGCGCTGTACTTGGACAAACACTGCAGCATCTTTGCACGATTAGGAAAGACTAATGTATAGCCCCTCAAGGCACTTCCCACACTCGCCTATTTGTTGCCAGGTGACATCGCCAAATTGCCAACCATCCTGTGCAGATTGGCTAATGCTGGCAAACAAACGCATATCCGATACGTTGCTCTAGGGACGTGACATCATCTAGGTGGCCAACTTATCAAAGAGGGTTTAGTTGTTGTTGGGTGGTGAACAGTTTTCATCACCATTTTGTGTCGGCCGAGTCAAATCGTGACTTTCTGTAGGCGCTGTCGTATGAGAACTGAGAGTGGGGGGAACTTGTATTGGGGAAAATGTTTCACAAGGCTCCAGTCCTTTGTGTATCTGTGTTCACTGTCCCAAGTAAACTGAGCTTGACCTCGGGAACTGTGATGTTTCTTCCCGTTGTGGGTGAGCGAGGGTGGAAGTGGAAAATGCTGCTCGGAATTCCCTGGGCCCTGCAGCTACACTGTTTTAGAACCATCACACTGTGTTCTAGTTGGGAAAGGAATGGCTCTCTGTGGGGCGATATTGCGAAGTCATGAGACAAACAGGGTGAGCTACGGAAGAACCATAATCTCGCTGTTCACAAGGTACAGCTCTGCAGACATGAAGTAATACTAAGCAAGCGGGTGATGCTCTAAATGCTCTTTGGAAAATGGTTTCTCTTTTGAGGCTGGTAGTTCTGTCACGTCTGTGCTTTTCTACCCACCAACTGACCACCATTCCGTCCTGATAACCCTGACATGGCTTGCGCACACTCCCTTCTTGCTGCCTCCATTCGTCCTGCAGTCATCGCTGCCACAATGATCCTGTGCGTGCAGGTCCAGTTCCAGCTAGACCGGCTGGCCCTGTGCCGGATGCACTACGCCGTCAAGAGCTGCCCACGACCGGCCTAGTCCTCCCCGACTTCCGCATCCGGCCCTCCCCGTGCCCGCCGTGAGTGTACTTGGACGGTGGAAGGGGACTGCAGTTAGGTTCGCACGAATTGAGATGTGCACGAGTTAACGAGGCATCAGTAGAGCTGGTGCTGGGCAGCTGGAATGGGAGGTGTCTAGACTTTAAACAAGGAACAAGGACCAGAGAGACAGCGATGGGGGACAACGAGCTTGGTCCTGTGCTGCTGCTCTTCCGGTCCCCGTTCCCTTGTTCCACGTTTAGGCGCCTCCCACTCAAGCTGTGTGCATTAGTGTCCGTACCCTACCTGCACATGCACGTGATACTTGTGCTACGATGGTCGGCTCTCCCTTATGTAGAGGAGTCCCGCTGTTGCCTGCTGGCTAGTTCAGCTGAGCAAGCCGGGACGGCATGTTGCTTGGTTTGCTGCCGGTTCGCCCAAAAGAGTGCAGGGATGAAGCACTGTAGTGTCGGGAGGTCCAGCTTTTTAAAGCTGGACCTCCCGACACTACAGTGCTTCATCCCTGCACTCTTTTGGGCGAACCGGCCAGCTAGAAGCAGGCCCACAAAGTTGATTGAAAAAAAAAAAAAAAAAATTCATGAAAGGTTGCGTTGGATCAGTGTGTGCGCTGCTGTGCTATACGCTGAGCCCATTTAGAGTTAGCTCTATTGCTCTGCAGAAATGACTTACTGGGGAGGCAGCTTATTGCAGGCAATAGAAGGGGTCTTATATCAATTTATAAAGGGCATGCTTTATTAAGAAGCCTGCATGGTATTCTATATGTTCCTGTGGAGCACTATGGGGACCAGGCGGCCGTTGTATGGCACCACCATCGCTTCAGCGAACAGCGCCGCCCGTGGCGAACTGCTCGTCAGTGGGATGCAGGTGGCAGTTGGCGCAGTGTTGCTCTGCATGGCTTTCTGTTGTTCTATGCGGTGCAGCTTGCAAAGCGAGATAACCACGACTTTTTTCAAATTGGTAAATCTCGAGCGTGGAGGTGACCATTACGAGGCGTGCCATGTGTGTGATTTGTGCCCATGCTCAGTAATTACAAATAGCAGACGACGCTCAATGTGCCAAGCTGGAAGTCAAGTTGGAAGTGCAAGTCCGTTCCTTCGTGCAAATTTTTCGTGCGGCGCTGGCCTTTGGCAGCCTTTGGCTGAAGTGTTGTATGCAGGTTTGCTCCAACTGACCCGCCACCTATAGTCACTTGCTTGCCAGCTGCAACGCCACTTAAGCCTTGGCATAATGGCTGCGCTCTTCTCAATTTTGCTTTCAAAATGATCAATATCTGACGGTCGTTCGCACCGTAGATACGCGTATTTCAGCTCGCAGCTCGTGTCTCGCAGTCTTTTTGTTCAGACTGTATGGAAATGAGGTTTTCAGGAGGTCGAAATTTTGATTGCATTTGGCCCTTAAACTGATTGAGTTTAATTACTCGTGTCTTGTCTCGGCTGTGGCAGTGAGTGGGAGCAGAGCATGGACCCACGCCTGAGCGAGCAGCAGCGGCTAGCCATGGCCGCCATAGTGTCCCCACACCCCATGGTCGGGGTGCCTCCCATCCTTGTGGAGGGTCCTTGTGGCACGGGGAAGACCTTCGTCCTGGCTCAAGCACTCTTCGAGGTCATCGAGAGGCAGCCAGGCTCTCGAGTGTTGGTCTGCACCCACTGCAACAGGTGGGCAATTTCTTACGTGGACGCATTCGTCGAGATCGTGTTACCCAGCACTGACGGCAAGGCTACACCTCTCTCGTCTGTCCCTTGTTTGTAAGGCCTTTTTTTGCGGTACGTGAATGCAGTGGAACCCTGGTAATACGACTTTCAAGGGACCACACCAAAGCGTCGTATACAGTCGAAACCCGCAATAACGAAATCGCCGGGGAAACCGGAAAAATTCGTTTTCGCGAGGATTTCGTTGCCGCGAGTACGAGACATAAAAACAGTGATATGGCCAGCAGAACGAAAATTTATTGCCAGAAGTCAGTCAACTTACTTTGCCGACCCTTGCCATGCAACAACTTCAAAGCTCTCCCTTCGCACTGAAAAAAGTGGTCCATTGCCACGTCGTCGTCATGTGCGGCGAAGAAGGACCGAAGAGTGTCGAGGGCATCCAAAACAACCCGCGGGTTGGGTTTCTTCCGCGTGCTTGTCTTCTTGGTCCTCGTGTCGTCAGTCAGCTTCGCGCACGCTTTCGATAATGGCCTCGTCGGTCACTTCTTCATGCACGATGACATCGTCATCGGCGCGAACGAACGCATCAACCGTGAGCCCATCTGGGATGTCGATGTCGATGGCTCGAAGTGCCCCCCAGGCGTTGGTCAGCGATAGCGGCACTGCTGGCACTGCGCTGCCAGCACTCTCGCCGTCAAGTGCACCTTCGTCGAAATCTTCGTCTGGTGAAGCTGAAGCGCAATCCGTGCGTGATGCTTGCACGGTGGTGGTGAAGCCCGCGTGCCTGAAGCAGTTTCTCAATCAGGGAAGGGGATGTCGCAACCCATGCGGCGGCCACCATCTCGAAGGCCATGCACAAATTCACGTCGGTGGGACGCTTGTGGTGGAGGTTCAGTAGCAGACGTTGGATCAACCTCTCCCTGTAGGCGCACTTCAAACGCTGCGAATTACGCCTTGATCGAGCGGCTGCAGAACGGAAGTGCAGTTTGGTGGAAAAAAAACCAAGCGCACGTTCGTGAGCTCCGTCTCGTCCATGTGGTGGGCGCTGCAGTTATCTAAAAAAAGGGCCACCGACCTGCCCGCCTTGCGCATGTCGGCATCGAACGCCTCAACCCAGCTGGAGAAAGAGCGCGAGACATCCACGCCTTCTTATTAGCGGCGTACTGAACGGGCAGCGAGCGGCGGTTTCCTTTGAAGCAGCGGGGCTTCTCGCTCCGGCCGATGACTAAAGTGGCCGCTTGTCTGTGCCGTCCATATTGCAGCACAACAAAATGGTAACGCGTTGCTTGCTGTGCTTGCCTCCATGGCATTTCTGGCCTTTCAATTCCAGGGTCTTCGACGGGAGCATTTGAAAGAACAACGCCGTCTCGTCCGCGTTGTACACGTCGCAGGGCTGGTACTGGTCGAGTTCTTCTCTGTTGGTCAGCAGCCATGACGACGTTGTTACAGGGTCAACGCTTGCTGCTTCTCCCGAAATCGGCCTTGGCCACGATGTCGTGCCGGGCTTTAAAGCGACCCAACCATCCAACGCTTGCTCGGAACTGGTCGTGCCCGAGGATGCAGGCAAAGTCCAGTGCCTTCTGCTGTAGTATTTTTCCCGTAAGTGGCACTCTGTTGGCACGCTGTTCGCAAAAACCACGCGAACACCCGCCTTATCGACGTCCGGAAAGGCCGCCGCGTCACCGTCTTGTTTCTGCGCACGTGCGCCATTATCAAGCGCAGCGAGAATGGCATCTTTGCCTTCAATATGGTCGAAAGCGAGCTGCAACGCAATTCCATACTCGTCGGCGATGTCTTTCTTTTTTCTGCCCTTATCAACTTCCGCAATGATGGCAGCTTTATCGTGAAGCGTCAGAAACTTCCGCTTTTTGGCTGGTGGCGGCATCTAGCAAGATCCGATGGGCCGGTCGCCACACACACAACGAACTCACGAACTCGCGTGTGCGATGCTACGGAAGTGACGGAATGACGGAAGCAACGCAGGATAGGATTGTGTCGCCCCCTAAGGGTGTCGCTCCAAGGCTGCTTAACATGATGATGATATTGTTGCCGTTTCTTTTCTTTCTCCGCGATAACGGAGAATCCGCTCCCGGCGTCAAGCTTTTCTCAGGCACAATTGTAACTTCGTCTCGATTTCGCCACCAGTCCCAGTCTTCTCTTCGTCGTTTTGATTGATTCGAACTGTTGGTGTTGCTTTGGCCTGTTGAGCTCGTCCGATGGCGCCGTCTGGTGGCACCGCTGACCGTATCAGCATGATTGTTTGCCATCGCCTGCTGCAGTGTGGCCAGGCATGTTGCCTGACACAGACCCCATCGCCGATTTATGTAAACAAAAATGGCGGTACCCACGCTAGCACGCCAAAAGCAGACGTTTACGAATTTTGAGTGCGCACAACACGCGTACTAGCATATTTTTGACAGTTAACCTTTGACGGGCGGATAAAATAAGGCCCGCACCGCAGTAGAAAATTCGTTAATGCGGGATCGCTGTTGAAAAACATTTCGTTGCCGCGAGATATGAAATACATGGGCTTCTATGGACGTTCGCCGGGGATCCGGAAATATTTCGTTGCCGCGGGGATTTCGTACTTGCGGGATTTCGTTATTGCGGGTTTCGACTGTAATTGGGGTGTCGTGTGATTACGGGTACGGGTGAATGCCAGCCTAGTAGATGGTCTCGCGCAACGGGTGGGCTAAGAACTTGTCTAAATTACTATATTCAGCGCATTCTCGCGTAATTTCTAAACCTCTAGCTAAAATACCGAGTTTATAAAAGAAAAGAACTCAGTTTGTGCCGCCCCTCCCCTCCATGGAATCCGTGCTAGCCTGCCAGCCCTGTGCTTTGTGCACACAAGATAAGCTGGGAAGGCCAATGCGACCTTAGAAATTTAAGGAGAAAATGTGAGAAAAACAGCCAAGGCCAAGCGAAGCGAATGATAGTACGAGGCAGCGATGGAAAAGAAGGCGGGGAAGAAAGGAACGGAGCGATAACACTGCTTTCAGAGACACTTGTAAGCGGAGATCGAGGGCCAAGTGGGGTAAAGCCTGGGGAGAAAGGACCGTGGAGCAATGTGGAGGTCGAAACAATGATCAGGGGAGGGAGAGCGCTGTGGAAAGAAGAAACTTGGATCGATTGGGCGAGGAAAAGGGGTGTTCGGTCATTGCCATGGCCTGCGGCGTATGTGTTTTCACGTTCGTCGGCGTGATGGGAGCTCCCAATTCGTGGTCCGCCGGCCACCTTTTCGCGGTTGGCGCGTTAAGACCGTCAAATTTTAACTCCCACCCACCAGCACCTGCCTGCTTGCTTGCATCTCTTCAGCAAGCAGTCGGGCCTGCCTACGGAGCTTTGCGCATCAAGCAGTGCCAAACCAGGGGGTTCAGAAAAAAGAACTGTCGGGACGAGGCGGCAAAGCGGTGTAAAAGATGGGGGAAAAACGCCGGTTCATCCCTGCCAGGGTCTGTCGTGTAAAGTGGACCACTTGCACCCGGCTGTTGTATAATCAGGGTTTTTAATGGGCTGTTTCTATGGGGAGTTTGCTGGGACCATGGTGATCTGTTGTAAGAAGCGGGTTGTCGCAAAGCCGGGGTGTGTGTAGTCGGGAGTTCCACTGTACCACATCTTATGATGAGGAGGATGTACAGGAGCATGCAGACGCTCGCGAGCATACAGCTGGGCAGATTTTTGCTTCGATCCTGGCTTTGCATCGTATTCTGTGACTAAAAATGGAGGAAATGGTGTGACGGGATTTTTTTATTGATCTGAGTAATAAGCGCGTAATTCGAACTTCGATAATTCAAATTTATGGATACTTCAAACTGTGCAATTTTTTTTTTTTTGCCTTGCACAAAAGTTTGTTTGTTCGTTTATTGTTTATTGACAAAAACGATGTTCAATAGCGGTCTGTCTTGGTGCCAAGGCAAGAGGCGGCATTGAAAGCCACCTGACTGGGCCTTCGACACCAGACAGTACACGCAGCAGACAACATGAGCGCGACATACTTCAAACCATATTGCTGGATCTCAAACGCTCAAAACACACTAAATCATCAAACATCAAACATTGCATCGAATCAATCATTACATCGAATAAAATATAAAATGTTCAAACGCATTGCAGATTATCAAGCGCATACAATAAAAAAAACACATACAGAGTGTCAAACAAGAGTGTCACACACGATAAGGCAATATAAGTGAAAAAGAAATGACAGAATTTGTGGTCAACACATACATCACCAACATGTCACATAACCATTAAGGCCAAAAGAAGAACATGTTCTTTAGGAATGAAAAACAAAATATACAAAAAAGTCACGATTGTTCGAGGAAATAAGTCTTTGGCCTAGTCTTCATAGAAGCTTATGTAGTTGAACCAGACTAGGTTGGGTCACAGATAATTCGAAATACGCACCACCACTCCGCCGCCTCTTTGCCGGCTTACGGCCAGAGAAATGCACCCAATGGCATTTCTCAGCTGTGTGCCATAAAAATTGTGGCCTTTGCTGTTGGGCACACACAAGGCTATGTAGAACGGAGAAGACAGAATAGGGTAAAACCACTCCAAGTCCCACCTGGCGGGTGCAGATTCAAATATAGGTCGAGCTGGAATAAAGGTCAACCCCCACGGCCATGAAATTGAGAAACAATTACGTACGTATTACCGTTTTATTGAGGCTATGAGCACATATTTTGTCTAAGGTCATCAGAGCTGGCTAAATCTTGTCAGGCAACTGCTTCTGTCTAGCAGTCTTCCAACCAGCAATTCGTACAAAGTGCAGTTAAGGGAATTGCTCATGGGGCACTTCTTAAACACTCACAAGATGATGTCTTCAGGAAGCGAGTGCCAAGCATGGGACACCCATGTGCAGAGCATCGCGGGATGTGGTCTTGCAGGCAGCCAGCAGGCGTTCTTAGAGTTGTCGCCGGCTGTCCATTCGTTGAGACATCGCATGATGCTCGCGGACAAAAGTTGCCACCTTGTCCTTCAGTTCTTGGGGCACAGCTCGTCATCCCCGAAACAAACTCTTCGGAGCGCTGCATACCGAGAGCTGCTCCTTTACGCTTATGCCAGGAGTGTGCACTCTTTTGTAGCCTGAGCTACACTGGCCGAAGTTGAGCAGTTTCACGTGGCTCCTGGAGAGCCGTGTTGCGCGTGTGCGAGGAGCAGTGACGTCTCATGGCGCACAGCTGGCACGCCGCAGCCGCCGAGGCCGCAATCGGATTGGATCGGATTGTAAATCGTTTTAACTGCAGTAAGCATCATAATCAGCTAATCCTAGGCAACCAGGAAAGCTAAGAATAACCAGCTGGACCTTGGCTTACGCTACGTATATCCTGGCATAGCGGAACTAAGCCACTGCTAATTTTCAGTGACACCGAAGTGGCGCTTGTCAGACATGTTGCCGTTGGCTTGGTCATACTTACCGTATAATGCGGAATATAGGTCGAGATTTTTTACAGAAAAATTTGCCGAAAAGTCACCCTCGACCTATATTGCAGTCACTGGCAGTTGTCATCTGGCGACCGGGCAGCCCATCGAGCCCATCCAAACCCAAAGGCACCATCGCCACCACCATAAA